>KK117522.1:137325-162665 GCA_000611955.2 Stegodyphus mimosarum
GTTGTTGTTGCTGTTATACTTGTAGCTGTAAAAAGCGAACTGCTGTTTGTTTACTTAATGCTGTATTGATTGTAGCGATTTCGCTGTGAGATAGAACTATTTTATCTGTTTTGAACTGAGTTTTTGCTAAACGTTTGAGATATTGTGATATTGTGCGAAGATCTGTGAAGAAATATTTCAGCATTTTAATTCATTTCTTGTGGAAAGAATAGATTTTTGTTAACTTTTTAACGACTTGTGCATTCAATATATAACGAACCCGTATGCACGTAACAATATAATTTTAATTTATACAGCCCTGCAGTGAAAAATAGTCGTCCGTCGCATTCACCTACGTTGTTATTTCTTGTGACTTTTCCGTTAATATAGGCTAATTCCCTGAAATATTTGACGCACTGCACTGAGAAAAATATTTTAGCAAAATATGATAGCTCTTCCAGATATTCTGCTTTGAATACGAAGTTTCTTTGAAACAAATTTTCCTTGAACCGTTGTTCTTTTCTCCAATTTTCTTCTTTCGGAAAGGTTTGCTTCCAATGTAGAGATAAGAATATTCATTCTTTTCCGAGAGTTATATATACATAAATTTTATATTTATGCCAAATTCTTCTTGAGAACCCCTATTCGTTTTCTAGACATTTTACTTGAATATTAATTGAAAACTAGAGAACAATTAGATGAGTTAAAAACCTGTTTACCTGCTTGTTATATGACAGAGGAATAAAGAATCTCCTAAACTTTTCTGGTCAACAGAAATCAGCGTTTATCTATTATACCTTGAGATTCAAAATTAAAATTGGGTAAAAATAATCTAAATCACATAGCGTTGCCTATTTTTAAAACCAGTAATTGCCATATTAAAGAACACGTTTTACAGATTGTCTATATTTGCATGAGAAATTAGCTGTTTGAAACATAATAAATGCAAATATAGCCGTTTCGACAACTCAAAACTAAAAGAGCACACCACTCAAAAACAAATATTGGAAATTCGACTTCGCATCAGTATCGAATACTTTGTTTCGATATTCCCTTTGACTTACCTTCTACTTCCTAGGTCCGAAAGCGCGTTTCAGACTGCTCATTTTATATCTCCAACAGGTTCCGTAGCACGTTTTCCACTTGTGATTTTTTTCCTTCTTGCATATCAATGCTCAATCGACTCAGTCAATAGCAATGATTTGTCTAATTTCGGGTTTAAAGACAAGTTGCGAACAAAATTGTTTTGACACCTCACTTTCAAAGATATACTTAAAATCACGCATCTAAAATTCTTATTGTTGTTTAACCTTCCCAGAACGCCGTCAAATTATCTCTTACTAGCCGCTGCGCGGCCAGCCTTCGTCTGGCTTTTAAGTGTACCGTAAAAATGCCTAAAGAGAACACCAAACATTAAATTTGAAAACTGCACAGAATTTTACTCTGCAGAACAATTTTATCGAAAAAGAAACAAACAACAACGGAAAAAAATTCAGTTAAAAATGCATTACATATAAAAAGCATACAATGAAATAAGCAATATCCCTTAATACAAATATTACTTATCCTAATAAATAAATTAACCAACTTCCCTTTGCAAAATCTGAAGAACTCAAATGGTATAAACAGATTAAGAACTTAAACAGATTAAAAAATATCATGCAAAACTTTTTTATAATTAAAATTATATATAATTAAAACATAATATTACAATAAAAAAAGCAATATCCCTTGATACAAATGTTAATTATCCTAACAAAGTAATTAAACAATTTACCGTAGCAAAAAGAAACAACTTTTTAATTTCTTAAACTTTTCAGTCTTTTAATAACAGTAACATAAAAAATACGATGAAAAATTGTTGCCAAACCGAAATTTTAAAAGAATGAAGCTATTCAAAATGATGCAATTTCATCAAAAATCTAGCGAACAACAATAAGAAAGGAAAATTGTTGCCAAAACTACATTTTAAAATATCTGAGATGTGAGAAGTGTATTCGGAAGCTTCATTTAAAAAATTTTGAAAAAATACAAAATATTATTATTTTTCCAAAATTCTTTTTTTAAAAGGAGTCGAAAGGATTAAAATTCAACGTGTCCAAAAATAAAAGGAAAATAAACGGCAGATTTTTTAAAATAAGTTTTTTTAAAAAAAATTCCACTGAAAAGGTGTTAAGCTAACCTTCCTAAATAAATTCGTATTGAATCGATTTATTGAAATACGAAATTTATTTTAAGTTCGTAAAATAGCTAAGTGTTTACGCTTCACGACGATGTAAAAATGAAATGTATAGAGTGAAATCTCGCTTTCCTGTAGCCCATTATGTCTCAAAATGTCGCGATTTGGTCACAAAACATAAAATAAAAAAAATTCTAATTCGAATTTCGAAAAAATCGCTTCGAGGTGCACTGGCTCTTGTGTAGATACACCTATGTACCAAATTTCGTGGCCCTGGGTCTATTAGCTTACTCTCAACACGAACGAAAGACACACACACAGATTCTTTGTTTTATTATATGTAGAGATAACAGCAAATGTAACTTTCATTTGCAATACGGTTTGGTGGTTTGCAAAATAATGCGCTAAGTAAACTTCAGTTCTGCTTTCTGTGCATACTTCTGCGCAATACTAATTTAAATGTTTATAAATCGACTAATCTTTAGTATATGCGGCTTAAGTGTCTGTTTGTCAAAGTAAACTTAGTTCTGCTTTCTGTGCATACTTCTGCGCAATACTAATTTAAATGTTTATAAATCGACTAATCTTTAGTATATGCGGCTTAAGTGTCTGTTTGTCTCCGATAGTTTATTGGTTGCTTGCGCAACTGTACTAGCCAATGGTGTGAAGTTGCAACGGAATTCAAATAGTAAAATAAATTTTATCACAGAAGTTATCATTGTTTTAATTAAATCATCACGGTATTTAAATATTTTTAATTAATACAATTATTGCTTATTATGCATTTAACTATATTTACATATGAATTAACCTAGAAACTTGCAAACGTTGAGAAATTAAAGGAGACAATACCAACTAACGAGTTGTGCGTAGTACATCTTCTCAGGTAGGTTTACTCAGACTATTATGCTAAATATCCTTTCGCGTAAAGAGTTTAAAATATTGCCCGATTTTATACTGACAATGTATTTTAAACTGAATCTTCAGCTGAACGCAAACTGAGAGTGTCAGGGGAAAGGTGAACATTTGTTTGCATTGGCAATGATCTGTTTTACATAAAAACTACGTCTTAACGTAATTTCTTTTAAGAATGCCTCCTAGAAAATACAACACTGAAGAGAAGAGAAAAGGAGCTACAGCTGCACAAAAACGGCTTTCTCGACAAAAAGAAACCACTGAGCAGAGAAAGAAATGTAACGCCAGTGGTTTCCTTCATTACAGTCTACTTTACTCAATTAAGCAAGTAGAAGGGGGAAACCTCGTGGGGCAGTAAGCAAAGGGGCGTCCTCGCCGCCTGCTTTGGTAATTCAGTTTGAATTAGCCGACACCTTTGCACAAATAATTTTAATTACAATTTATAATATCTAGAACAGCTGTCATTTCGTATGACCGCCGGGTTTTCTAGTCAATTATAAACTAATAATTTGGCTAATAAGTTAAACCCATCTGACCACACGCCGATGTGTTCTTCCCGGGTTCGAACCTAAGAGAGCAGGTGACTACATTTAAGGAGTTTTCCCGTGTGCGCGAGACTGTTGTCACTCTGAAAAATGAGTGCGAAAATTAGTGTTTTCAGGGATTTTAATTAATATCTCTGCTAATTAAAGTCGTACGAAGATGGGAACAGTCGAAATGGTCTCCTGGGAATTTTTGGAATCGGGAATAATGTATTTAATGTTTGGCAATGCTATTTTTGTTTCCTTATAAAACTTAGAACTTTTTTATTAACAAACTCTACAATTTGAAAGCGAGGAGTGGCAACACTTCTCGAAATAAAGCAGATTTTTATCTCCAGCTTGCGAGATTGTTGCCACTCGGAAAAATGAGAGCGAAAACTATCGTTTTCAGATTAATATCTCTGATTTTAGCTACTTTTTTTTTGGAAAAAAAGTGGACTTCGACCTTTCTCAGGTCCCAGAAAAGAATTGTAGAAAGTGAAGATAGCTATGATAATGACTGAGTTAATTTCAAACAAACAAACAAACTAATACGCAGATATTTTTCTTTATATATATATAAATTAAATTTATAACTAATTGAGTTACTGTTGTATTGCCAGCCATAAATAACGGGCGTTAAATTTCGTTATTCTCTTGAGCTGAACTTCAAACTGAAATACAAATAGATATTTTAATTGCTTTTATGTATATGTTATTATGAATTTGTATCGTATAAGTTAAGAGGAACGAAACGTTGTCTAATAGTCTAAGGAGGTTACTCACATTAAGTAAAATTAGAGCACAGCGTAGACAGAATATAACTGGACAATGAACTGTTATTGATATTGACATTATTTCAAAGCAGGATTCCTCAGATTTCTCAGGATTTTTAGTATTAATAATGATTTGTTATCGAAATTTACACATTTTGTCGAGTTTCCAAATTTTATAAGTCGCATTTTAAATAAACGGATGAATTTAAACAGCATCGCTATTATCAATTTTCATAATGTACTGCATTAAAGTTCCAAGGCAATACTGGAATATAGCTAACACTTTAATAATTTGTTTTTGTCATTACAGATACATATGATTTTTTGTGTGATTTAAAATGAAAAAATAAGCTCGTAAATGTTAATTTGTAATTCACTTTATGTAAAATATGTATAATAAAATGTTTCTTTTTAAAATGATACGCAGAGAACACAATAATTTCTTACTTTTTACGAAAATGGATTTGATCAAGCTTCAGCCGTAAACTGCGATTTCTTACATAGATTCTTCTTAACCTTACGATTTATAGGAAAATAATACGATTAATCAATTGAAATGATACGAAGAGAAAAATATAATTTCTTATTTTTTTAATGAAAATCAATTTCATCATGGTTTAACCGGAAAAAGTGATTTCTTAAATGGGTGCTCCTTAATTAGTTAGCGCAATCGGAATTCTTCTGTATCATATCATATATATGTATATATTCGCCATATATTGTTTCCAAATACTCTGTTGTGGGTACTTCATAACTCTCTTTTCATATTTCTAATTTTCTTGCTTTAGCGTTTTGCTGAACCAGTATTTCGAGGGATGCGAAAGTAGCAGGTGCTCTTTTGCGAAATCTTTCTCCGATGCGTCCTTTGAGGTTTAGCAAGTAAAGAGACCAAGAGAACTAACTCTGTTCTCTTTGCGGTTGATGGGAGGTGATTCCTGTAGACACTAATTAACGACCCTCACCTCTTGGCACGGATGTGCTTTGCCACCTCTTGTGGGGTTAGAAAGAAAACTTCTAATTAGACCGCAAATGGAGTTTCGTTTCTTTTTTTTTTCCTCCCCTTTCAGTTCTAGAATCGTTCTATTCACCCCAAATAGAAGAAAATTGTAGTTGTAAAACTCTAGAATGAATCTCTCATTCTTACTTATTCTTTCTATTTGGTATTGATATCAGGTTTTGTTGCTTTACATTCACTTGTGATTATTAATTTTCGCTCCATGTTCATAATTGAGCAGATTTTGCGTGCAAATTATCAATTTAAATATTAATTTTCGAGATAAGAGGGGCTTACTTAATTTGGCATTTACCCCATCCATTTAATATTATTTTTCCTAGTCCACTGACTGTTTTAGGTCTGCAGTTCCAGAATTAATTTATTTTAGCAGTTCAGCGGTGCAATAGTTCTTTAGTACACATCAATGGATCTTGAGAAACTATGAACAAATTGTTGAGATAACGTATTTGCCCAGTACTATTGTACCAGGTCTTCAAGAAATTCGGAGCTAGATTTGTAAGGAATTCCGGCATTATCCCATACGTTCCTTTGTAGTATAAGTGTTTAGCAGGACCAATTATCATGTGGAGGATCTGTGGTTCAAATCCTGGAAAGAGCACAATTAATTAGTTGCTCTTTCTGCTCCACGAAATATAAAAGTTTTCACAGCGGCACCCGAATTAAAACTGTGGCGCTTGTTATCACTTGTAGTGGTCGATTGCATTCTGTGAATACCCACAGGAAGAGAAGGTAAGGATTTATCGCACACACCCGTATGCATTCTCGAACTAGCAAGTGGAACATATGTGTTTAAATCCTGATAAGGAAACAGCTGACTATCATGTTTTCTTTTAGAAACATACTAATGGGTTTTACACATTAGGATGCAGGACTGAATGTTTATTTTATGATTTGTTCACTATTAACCACTGAGACAAAACTGAAATTAGTAACACAACAACCTTGAGTTTGGCGTAGATGTATGTTAAGATCTCAATGGGTTTCGAGGGAAAACAGATACAGGTACCTCTTCCTCAGAAGCAAAGAAATCTGCAAAACATTTTGTTTAAAGATAAGAAATACAGTTAGTGAGTTGTTTATAAGAGATTTGTTATGCCATTTCACGTAAAGATATAACCCTAAATTGGCACTGATTTTAAACAAAACTCTTGTTTAAGTCTCATACTACATTCTCAAGCTTTACATTTGTGATGGATATTAGTTACATGTTTAATTCTTGTTTGTAACTGTTACTCAGATTCTACGTCAATATAAAGAAGCTTTTTCGCTTAATTTTTAGCCCAAAGAGACAATTTGCCCAGAAGGTCTATTAATTTCGTTTTGGTGATTTGCGTTGGTTCACTATAAAAGTCTGAATTATTTTTCAAGTTGTTGCCACCAAATATTAGAGCCTGCATTATATTAAATAATAAAAAATCTGCATGAAGGTATGTATATTTCGCATTGTGGAAACACAACGCTACCTAGAGGCATCACGTTTTGCATAGCGTAGTCTTCCACTCGAATACGGGCATCTGGAAACCTAATTCGGAATTTGTTTTATTATTTATGTCACATTTTGTAAAACTTTAAAGAATATTTGGTAAACAAACTGAACGATTTCAAAGCGTCCCACTAACGTTAACATCGCGTACATCTTCAAGCGCGAGGTTTCTTTGTATTTCTTACTGGTACTATATCGGTAGAATGGCAACGCAAAGACGTTACAGTGTCTAACGGTATTTTGCATCGAATGACTTGAATGTCTGTATGGCTTTTCAAATCCCGTTTTGAACCCCCATGAAAAAAGGGCGCTTTGAGCTTAATATAAAATCTGAAAGCTTTCAGATTTTTTTTATTTTAATTTTACATTAGAATGTTTTTCTTCTAATTACAATTTCGTTTTTCTTTTTTTACTATTGTCATTTAGATACACTATAATTCATTATGAAACGCAACGTAATTTATTTGTTCTATAGGTTTACTGCTGCATCTAGAAGCTTGTGTTAATATTCTGCAAACCCTACTAGACTGAAAGCGAGTTATAACTTAGTCTACAACAAATCACCACTAAAAAAGGCTTCTTTAAAGCCTTAAATGTGAACCAAAAGCACTGCTTGTGTGATAGACAAGTCGCCACTACTTGCAGGAATTGAAACTAAGGTAACATAGCGTTAAATTCATATATAGGTAACGTAATCTGAGACTATAACACAAAATAACCTTCTTAAGATTGTTCCAGACAATTACAGCGCGTATTAAACGTCGGCTAGCAAGATGCTAAAGCTAGCACTAAACAAGGCAGAGCTCGTGATAATAATTAACAACAAGACGAGACTGCCAAAAGCTCTGACTGTAAACATTCAAACCCTCAAATTGAGCACACAAACAAGTAATTAGCATTCTAATAAAGTCTACGCAAAGAAGTTGTGGTAAAAGTCGAATCATAATAACTGATTACTTAACATAAAACATAATAGCTTTCTCGTGAATCACTTGGATAAAAAGTTTACTTGTTTATTAGTGGATTTAAGCAAAATACGACGAATATGAAGCATTTTAGTTTTCTTAAGCTTAAATTTTTGTTTATTACCAAGTTTGTTGCTGAAATAGAGATTTTGATTTCCTAGCGTATTGGTTGTTTTTTAAGATAGAGCTTTTATTTCGAATAAAAAAAAAGAGATTAGGGGAGCAACCGCTGAAAAAAATCCACCGTTCTTTCACCGGGAATTAAACTCACATATTCATTGTATAGGACTAGCACATGCTGTATACTTCACTAAAAGAATTCAGAGAAGGAATGCCTTTGATCTTTGATTTGTTGCTTTTGCTTATAGACAGGAATTATGTACCTTTATCGGAACTTTCTAGCTTTTCTCTTCAAAGGGAGACGAAGATTGTGCTTTGCTCTTTCTTATGAAACGCAGTGCTTATTTTGCTTTATCAGCATTAATTCCCTATGTTTTGCAGCTTTATCCATCAGAAAATTATGGTATGCTATTTAGGAAAGAGAAAAAGATCTTCGAACCTAAAACTTGTTTTCATCTACCATTTGCAAAGCGAAAGGTGCCATTAAAGCAGACAGTAATGTAGTTCTGAAATAATGATATGTTGCCAAATAATTCTTTGAAACTATTTTTAATTTCTTTATTTTTCTTATTAACATTGTTGCGAAATGTGTAAACAATATCTGTACATATTGTAAACAATAAACGTATAAAAAATAGCTATGTGCAGGTACATTTTATTAATCGGTTTTCTAACTGCTGTTAGTTTCAAAACAATGTACAAATCATATAAAATATTCAGAACATCTCCTTTTTCCCGAACTTTGTCCAACAGCGATTGAGCAATAAAGTCGTGAAAAACTGGAAATTCATCGCCGGTTCAAACCCTGGCGAATAGGATACCCTGCATAGGAATTTTTGTAATTTTCTTCATGTAATAAAGAGCCATATTCCTTCAAAAAAGTCCTAATATAAGCGAATGTGTGTGATGTGAATGAAAGCGAAATTACGATGGTGTTTCAATTAAGATAAACTATTAGTAAAACTTAATTTAATTGCATACATTTGCAAACAGTTTTTAAATTTAGATTGTTTCCTACGGCTGCAGTATTTGCTGCACCAATTACTATTACCAGTTGTTGCCATTTGTATAGACACTATCCTTATAAAAGTTTTATATCAATTGCCTTATAGCAAAAACGAAAAAGGAAAAATCCTAAATTTCAGAGTCAGTCCTGTTTATCATTGCAAGCCAGATACCTTTTGTAGACCTTAGCCTCTAAAGATAAACAATGTAGAAGGTCTCCTGCGCCATCCTTTAAAAAAACTCTAATAATGCCTTTTCACATTCTTTGAATATGCGATATTTCATTGTATATTGCGATGTTTCAGTTCTAAAAGAAAGCAAAAACTTCAAGAA
Source organism: Stegodyphus mimosarum (assembly GCA_000611955.2). Taxonomy (NCBI): domain Eukaryota; kingdom Metazoa; phylum Arthropoda; class Arachnida; order Araneae; family Eresidae; genus Stegodyphus; species Stegodyphus mimosarum. The sequence goes on from KK117522.1 coordinate 146,617, forward strand.
AGAAAAACTTTTCTCCATATTGAATGCAAACTTAAATCTCCATTTACAACTTTTCCATCAAAGAGGTGGAATGTAAGACACGCAATGACATTTAATAAAATGAAATGCTGCAGATTTTCTCTCAAAGGTATCATATACAAGCTTGCAATATCGGCAAATGTAGTTAAGAGAAAAAGGATGCAGTTTTTTAAAAGGACAGCTGCTTGTTTTTTTTTTGGGGGGGAAGGGGCCGGTAAACTACGAAATGAAGATCTTTCAGTATTGATTTAGATTTGGGTATTTTTCTGAAAGAGAAAGATTTATTCATTTAGGCAGCAGGAAAGCAAAGTCTTGTTTCTTGTACGCGAAAGCATATGAAATAAAATTATTAAAATGATATTTAAGAAAAGGAATCATGTTTTTCTCTTTCTATTAAAGCAAATCGATGGAATAATGAATTACAAATGAAACAAAGTAAACTGATTTTGAATACTCCTATTTAGTGAATATATGCAAGTGCAAAGTAAGAGATCCACCATAATTTGCTTATTTTATGCATCATCTCTTGTGTACATACGTGAAGAGGATGTTAAACATGTGGTGGAAATGTTTGAAACAAACGTAACGGAATTTTCCTGTCCTCATTTTTGAGATCCTTTGGGTCTTGACTGATGTTCGATAAGAAAATTGACGCCTTTCTTTTATTAAACATTACATTTTTAAACACAGTTAAAGAATAACAATAAAAATACGAATAAGAAGAATAGTTTAAGGCAAACGTTAGAGAAATATAGTTATTGTATTTCATTAAGTGTATTTATGAAATAAAGTGGTGCTTTGAGTTGCATTAAGTTGAAAATGTCTTAGTACTTAGTTTCACAATCAATTTTACACATTATATTTCCTCAAATGTAAAATATAATAGGTACCTTATATGGCTGAACTTAAGTAAGTACACTCTATTGAACTGAGCTTCGAACAAGTTCTTGTCTTTTCATTAAACTGGAAGCCTGAATCTCAAAGAACACTGACAAGATATAGAATAACTTGAAAAATTATTTATTGAAATTGCTTTTTGTATATACAACTAAAATTAAATAAAACTATCAACACAAAATTGCTGCTGAAGAAATAGTCTGTAACTTTAATTGCCAACGTTTGGCAATAGCGAAAGCACTTGACATGTATGAGCAAGCAAAAGGACTCGTTATCTTCTGTGACTTAAAGGCAATTCTGGATGGAAGCTACCTGTTCACCAATGAGATCCACTTTCTCCTAAACGATACTCAAATGTTAGATAAGGGCTGCATTCTTCAGTGATTGAAAGCGCATGTCGACATCACAGGTAACGAGAAAGCAGATAAACCGGCAAAAGATGCTCGAAATCTTAACAATAATAATAATATAAATGTTACCATCTCGGAGGCAAATGCCAGGCCCAAATACAGATTGAAGGAATATTCAATTTCAATCAAACACCAGCTCCATAACGTCAATGGAAATCGAATTATAACTAAAACTATAGTCAGGTTTAGAACTTGCCATCACAGAGAATTGAAAATTGACACAGAACGTAGAAAACCTATAGAAACTGTGACAACTATCCGGACACACATTTGACAACTGTGTGCATTTTTAATTGTCTAGCCATCCTTGCTGAATTGTTATACTTTGGGTCTTGTTTAAGAGACCGAACTTCTACGAAGATAATATTTTGCAAATTGCTAATACTGCTTTCTCGCTTTTGGCACTATTTGAATGAGCAACATAGACTCCACAACAAAAAGATTAAATAAAACATATCCACCACTACTTGTGAGCTTCAGAAATACGGATATACATACAAAACAACAATAATTAGAATTCAGCAAAAATCCACCGAAAGAGGATGGCGGAGGGATTTGGATGTGATAATATTCTACGTATCGTCTGCAGGATTAAATATGTTTAATATTGTGCGTTTTAACTGTATCGTCTGCAAGATTCCGCTTGCATTTAAAATTACGTAGTAAGCATTTGAACATGTTTGTTTGCATATCTGGGACATTTTAAAGCAAAAATTAAATTTAAAATTAATAGTAAAGGAACCTTATTTTGGCACAGATTATGACAGAATTCAAAATAAAATGAAATTAAATTACTTATTTCTCATACCATAATTTTGTATCCAAAGACAACAGCAAAGATATTCCAAGTAGGTATGAAAAATATATATGCAAGTTAGACTAATTTAAAATTTACAAAAACTCACATACTTCATCTAGAATAATTTTATATATTCAAAATTTACATTAGCCTGTGTCAAAAGGAGATAAATAAATTATTGCTTCAGTTTGATAATAAACATTAAATGTGAAATCTTGAGTACAACATTCCTTGAATATTAATCAATAAGAAAATCTTTATCATCGCTTTCCTGAATGATATTTAGTCAACGGTTTAATGATACCTTTTGATACGTTTGCGTTTCATCTATTTAAAATTTATGACAGGATTTACTGATAACTCTTTCCTCTAACCTTACTTCGTCTTTCACTTTAATGACTTTTGCTGAAAAGTGCTTCATTTAAAGGAAAGTACATCTTCTGTATGCATTAATTACAAAATCAATGGCTCTCAGAATAATGTGTATGAATGCAAAGTCTTTGTTATATTTTGAAATTTCCAAAAGTCCTCCAGTTTCTATTTAACAGTTGGCAGTTTCCGAACTATGGCTGAAGACAAAAGGCCTATTCATACTGAGACGGTTGCTGAAGAGATGAGTCTATGAACATTTCAAATAATGCAAGCCTTGAAACTTGACTCCATTGAAAACTCGGAAGGAAACAGATAATAAGAAAAATTTTGTGGATTCAAATGCTTTATATGTTATAACTATTTAATGTAAACGGATGTGAATGAAAATTAAAAGCCGTTAATAAGGTTATTATATTTCTTGTTATTACTTGTTTTACGGATTTGCTACAATTCGTTTTGAGAAAAAAAAAGCAATTGAATTATACATTCTCATAAAGTAACTTCATAAATCTAAAATGAAGTCGTTATATGTATGGATTTATTAAATACCTTTTCCATTTTTAAGCCCTTTGTTTATTTATATAACCAGCTAGGAGCAGTAAAATACATATTATTGCGGCACACATGTAATTTGTTGCAAAAGGATCAAGGATTGGTCAATAAAAGATGATACACACTTCTTTAATCAATGTTTCATTGCCAGATATTAAGGAGGCATGCGAATAAGAACTAATATTAAGATTTACTTCTAAATTAGATTGTTTAAAACCATTCTGTAGGAATTTCGGTGGAAACTGACCTAAAGCTCCCTTCTTCAAGCATAAACATTATCATATAGCATGTTGCTATAATCTCATTCCGTCAATATAAGAAAGAATAGTAATGACGTATTAAAAATGAAGCAAAGGTTGCAGCTTAAAATATGTAGCAAACAAAACAAAGGTGGAGGAGAATGTTAAAAATAATGAGTAAGGAAATTATTCGTAACATTTAAAGGAACACGTCCGAAATTAAAATCATTAAAGGAAGTTGACAGATGATGATAATTCAAGATTCCTCATGAAAATCTAATCCATTAAATTATTTAAACCTTGGCATTGAGCAAATGCACTGCTCAATGTCAATCGTATTCTTTAATATAAAATGAGATTTAAAACTTTCGTAGCATAAATATTAAAATGTATTTTGAATATACGAATGAAAAGTCAGTTTTAAGCTACAGAAAAGTCCTAATGTCGTAACTATTAATCATAAATATAGGAATTAAATTAAAATATCTGAATCGAAAATAAATTAAGAATTTCTTTAAAAGAAAAGTACATTAAACTGAATTTAAATAAGCACAAATAGTGCTTTTAATCATACAAAGGTAATTTTGTTCACTTCAATTGAATCAACTGAACGACCTTTTTAAAATGATTCATTTGAAGTGTGTGTTTTTTAATTATAAAAATTAATACGAATATATAAATCCACACACTTATGTGTTAATACAATATGAATCAAAACGACGTTGAATCGTATTTACGAGACCCAGAGTGAAAAAAAAAATTAGAGTCACTGCTGCAAGGTTTGTTATATACCAGGTATCAGACTGTAATATTCACTCATGATCATTGTGATGCTCGTACTCTTAGTGATTTGCTATTCTTTTGAGTACCAAACATTATTTCTTGAAAATATCAGTGATTTAAGCAATTTTATGCTTTTCGTTGTAACTTCGCCGAACTTCCGTAATAGAAAACCATAGACTAGCTGTCTTTTATATTTATTTTAAAACTTAACATAGGCTTTCTTCGTAGAAACATTGCAGTATTATTACAGAAGGGGAGAGACAACAGCTTTCCTGAAGAGTGATGCTCTTGCTCCATCGGTATTTTTCAGACAAAAGTCACAATTTTGTTTCTGTTACCAGATCAGTAATGGATATCCTGCCAAAGAGGGTGTCCTTAACGAGTTTTTCCTTGATCACTTTCTGGCTATTTGGCGGACATTGCTGTTCGTTTTCAAAAGATAAAGGAAGCGCACTAATATAAACCTGATGTCTGTCGCAACATGTTCTTAATATGTACAGTGTTTCTGCGTTCACATTTCATATTCGAGTATACATTATTTTACTAAAATTATTATTTTTGCCGTCTTCTTAACACCCCATAAAATTATGACTATTAATTTTGTTACAACTTATGTATATATATATAAGGTACTAATTTTTAAAAAATTTAAATCGGACTCTTTAATGTTACCGCTAAGAGGCAAATTCTGCATTCAATTCTACATATATTTATACTATATTTTAAGGTTTTTTGTATTTTAATGAAAGTTTAATGTGCTCTTTGGATAATGCTTAATTAACTGAAACTAATCTAATTGCATAAAATGTCTGTTTGAATTTTAAAAGTTTGCCCTGGGAAATATTTAAAAGAGTATTAGTAATTACTGCTGTTTTAAACAAAGTTGATTCTTATTTATTGAGGTCTCGTTTTACTCAATCAACTCTGACTACAATCAGTCAGAGTTCAGTTCAATAAATAGTTAAGAACTCTGTGATTAGGATAGAAAGAAAAGAAAGCCGTCTTCAATATTTCATCTAGACTATTTATTCTATTTAGAAATATTTCATACTGATATTAAAAACATATATAAGTAAGATATTTAGTTTATAAGATAAATTGCAAGCTTTTATTTAAATAACTGTTTTATGTAATATCTGTATTGTTTCAGTTCACAGCTACTTTTAGAAGAAACTCTAGATCGATTGCTCTCATTATCACGCATGTGTTTCCACAAATCCCAAACCGTAAACTTACAATAATTAATGTATCCATACAAAAGGCACCCTGATAATACAACCCAGTAACATAGTCCACTTAAAAATAAATATCAAAACATTTGTGGTCAGGTATATTCTAGCGACCGAATTCCATGGCGGTGACAAGGCTAGATCGTTTTGCCAATGCAAAGAAATGAATAAATATAGCGTGGCCATGTACCATGAGGGTTAATCTACTACCATCCTATAAGGCTTCAGTCCTACTACGAAAGTAAATGTGAAAGTTTGATTGTACGCATTTTGAGGACCCGAGTCATAGTTTTGATTGTGGTTACACGAATTCATCCATGGTTGCTAGAACAGACGTCGATGAACCACCGTTTAGACCAAGTTAAAGACGGAGATCCATCTTCTATGACAAGAACCACATCGTGAGTCTTTAATGTCAGTGGGTTTTGGTGTGCTGTTGCTTAGATGACTGTTGAATAGGTACCAAATATTCATTCTAGCGGAGACTTCAAAATCCACGAAGGTTCTGAATAAGCTTCCACCTTGAACTCAATGTGGGTGTGGGAGCAGCTAGATATATGTCTGGAACGGAAGTCAAAGTATCACCTGTAGTTAAATGAGATGGGGGTCAAAACACTAATAGAGTCAATATCAGAATCGTTATGTAAGTGGATGTGTATTCTAGAAAATCTCGATCTGGGCAAGTAGCGTTGACTCTTCGTAGGTCAAAAGAGTTTCTTTCAATGTTCTTCTCAGATGAAATTTGTTTGAGTAAATGCCAGCTTCCCATATTCCTCCGAAGTCTGGTGAAACAGGTGGTATAAAATGCCATTTAATAGATGACTGCGTAATTCTCTTGATACTGATTCTGTTGAATACAAAGAAGACCAAAACTGATTTAATTTGTGAAATTTTCAACATCCTTACTTAAGGAAGAAGAAAGTGTCTTGTCTACTCCCTCTTTTCAAGGGCGAATAGGGAGTAAGGAAACCAATCGTCAAATCCTGGTGGCAACGAATTATCGTGACCGCCTTTTTGTTCGGGCGCCACTGATCCCATTTCTGGGGGGGGGTCATTAGGTTTTTAGAAACAGGGCAGGTGAAAATGCGCAATGCTCTCGCCGAGACTCGAAACCTGAACTTCTGGAATACGCATCGCATATGTTTCCAATTATATCACGAAGGCATGTGGAAAGGAAGGAGAAAAAAAAAACATTATAACGTAACTAACTTGTATCGATTCGACTCTTTCATAATATTTAAATGAATATTTCGAAAAAGAAACTCAAGTAGAAACGAAAATTCCTGCACCATACTAGGCTTTCTAGACCAATTAAATTTATAATGAATTCTCAAAATGTTTTCGAAGCAAAAATAATCAAAACATGATAAAATAATGAGAAGGGGCATTCAGTAGTTTGTTTAACATAATATTCTGATTAAATTGATTTATGAGGTAATCTTCTGTGTTATTAATTTATTTTCCTCTCACAAACCAAAAAATTACGCATTCAAATTATTTGCAACAAAGGGAAGCCAAATTTTATCTTTTTATAATAACGTTAAATTAATTCCTCAGGATTACGAAGAGAGGAAAATGAAACGAAAAATTCCGTGCGCATACATATTTAAATAGGGAAGCAAATCCTCAATAAGAATAGAATTCTCGCAAGAGTGCTTTGAATTATCACTAACTCCAACGAAACGTAAAAAAAATCTAATTTAAACACTTACGTAAACTCGAGCTTGTTTTCTTTTCAGTTATCTTACATTCCTGCGCAAAGTATCATTTGCGTATTTTATTCTTCCGTAACTGATAAAAATGGTTTGCAATCTTCTCTCCAGTGCAACCTACGAATACAAAACAGGACTCTTTAGGGATTTTCATATCGAATTACACTTGTTTTTATAAAGAATATAATACAAATTCGTTTCAACGAAACTGCGCTAAAATAGCTGTTTGCCAGGAAATATAATGCAAGGTTAAAAAGATATAGATTTTGTAAATATTTAAAAAATAATGCTGTATTTTACTAGTGTCGGCTAAGAAGGAGCTTAAGGTCCTATACTCATTTTAGTTGCAAATAAAAGAAGTAATTTTAGGCTATGTATTTCTCCCATTTTGACTTGATTTTGTACTCAAATTTTTTAAGATTTCAACTTGTATTTGAATAAAAGGTTAAATTCAGGTTAACTTGATACAAGTAATAGTCTTACCTTCTTAGACTTCCGGACGAATTCCGATATTGTTCTAGTGTGGCTGTAATTCCAGTGTCTGGGCTTGCTTGTTCATTTATACTGGAATGCTAAGTAATTGTAGAAATGTAAAACATTAAATGATTTATTTGATTATATTTTATGTTATATTAACATTTAATGATTTGTTTGAACTTAAGCTCCAAATTACAGAATTCAATTTGCAGTTAACTTCAGCTACCTGCGGCTGGACAGAAAGCAACAAAAAAGACGGAAAATAAATCAAAAATTAAAAATCTGAAAGCTTTCAGATTTTACCTTACGCCCAAAGGGTCGTTTTTTTAACGTTTTGTGTTATTAAATATCACGTTCTTCGCACTTAATATTCAGTTCAACAGCAATATCTCAAAATAATTTTTAAAATGAGCATATCTTTAGAATTTCCGATACACAGTCGCGCGCGCTGGAGATAAATTTGTTTTGGGGGAGCAGTGTTGCGATTCCTAGCTTTGAAATCGTTGAGTTTTTTAATCAAAAATTCTTTAATGTCTGATAAAATATGAGATAGATAATAAAACAAATTCCAAATTAGGGCTTCTAGATTCCCATATTCGGTGGAGGATTACGTTGTTCAAAATTTGATGCCTCTAGGTACCGTTGTTTTATCACAATGCGAGAAACATACATACATTTTTGCAGATTCTTCATTATTGAATTTCTTTAAATATTATACAGGGCTCTAATATTTGGTGGTAACACTCTGAAAAAGGAATCAATACAATATGTCAAAACGAAATTAATAGCCCTTCTGGGCTAACGCCTTTTGGGCTAACAAGCAAATTATTTACAAGACAAAATTTAAATTTAAACTTGATTTAAAGGTTTGCTGTTTAATTTATGCTGTTTAATGCTCGATTTACTACTAACTAAATCTTAGTCAAAACATTAGTCAATCCTCGTTAATTAATAAAAATTCTGTAATTATTGGAAACGAAAGGAACACAATGTAACTGTGTAAATTTATGTACGCTGTAACAGGCATTTAAAATGCAGACTTGAACAAACCTAAAAATAAACATTTTAACAAATGATATTTGTTTCGTAAACAGTATTCTATTGCATTCTAACTTGATATTTGCTCCTCATGTAAAAAATGTGGCTCACAAATTTAAGTGCTCAAACGATGTGCTAAATGAAATCAATTAGAAAAAAGAATGATAATTAGTCGTTTATGGTATTTTATATCGTGTCTTCGGTAGCCAAAGAAGTAATTAGTAATAAAAAAAGAAGTATTAAAAAAAGGGCGTTTATATAACGTTTTGTGTGTTACCTTTATTTATTAAATATCATACTCTTTTCACTTAAACCACCTATAATTCATTTCAACAGCAATATCACAAAATATTTAAAAATAGTAAAGCAGCATATCTTTAGAATTTCAGATACACAGTCTCGAGCTCTGGAGATAAAAATGTTTTTTTCATGCCGTGTTGCCATTGCTCGCTTTAAAATAGTTGAGTTTCTTAATCAAAACTTGGTTGTTAAAAGTTAGAAAATATGAGACAGGTAATAAAGCAAATTGGAAATTCAAAATTCGGGCGTCCCATTTCCTGTATTCGGTTGGAGGACTACGTTATTCAGAATTTGATCGCTCTAGGTACCGTTGTTCTTTCACAATGCGAGAAACATTCATGCAGATTTTTCATTATTTTGCTTCTTTAAACATAATACATGGCAATAATATTTGGTGGCAACAGTTTGAAAAGTGAACAAACGCAGAAAGTGAAAAGATTCAGTTTTGGGTCTAACGCCCCTTTAGGCCAATACATCTGACAGGGTTGAAATTTTAACGGTCGCCAGAAAGGGCTCTTTTTAAAACTTTAATATGGTTTATCATTAAAGATTATGAACAGAGATGGTCCAACTAGAATAGAGAATAATTTTGTAGGAGAATGGATGAATTTAGGCGAACATTTGAAAGTTTCATATCTTTTGTATATTTGAAACGTGAAAAAAAATGTGCAACGTCATTCTAAAAATATATTTAATATTTTTAATTAGATATGTTATGAATTAATTGCACTTTGATTTAAATCAATTAGATTAAAAAGGAAAAAAAATCTTAAGAACTGCGCCTACTGCTTTTAAACAGCTTAGTTTGTTAATTAGTAACAGACAGACTGAGTCTGAAAGATCTAATCCTTACTTTACACTTTAGAGAATGGCAACAAATTCAAATGAAAAGTGAAAAAACGCAAAGTCATATTTCGAAACTCGTAGCCTTTTGGGGCTATTCACGGGCTAGATGAAATAAACTTTAAAACATGATTGAATTTAATTTGACACCGATCTAGCCGAATGCATTTTTACACTCTGCTGACTTTTTACCAAGTCTATTTAGTTAAACAATACTTTTTAATGAAAATATTAATTTTTAAAAATTCGTAGCAATTAAGTGGTCGCAATTTTTTGTCTACATAAAGCATTATTGTTTGTATTGCGTATCAATAAAGCTGCCGAACTGTAACATAAAACAAAGCGTCAATTGGGTTTCTTGGACTGTACATGAAAGTTACGCTTCCGATTGAGCTCTTTGAGTTCATTTCCCAGAAGAAGCAAGATTACATCCTCAGCCGCTACATTAACAGCCAAGAAAAGCAATCTTCCAATTCCCTAACTGGGGAAAATTCGAGGCATCTTAGCAATCCCAAATCCCTAAGATGACGAGGACGACCTTCCCAGGAGAGATTTGACGTTTTCCATCCCTCACGTCTGCGACGTTATTGTTCATTAAAGGTCAGAGCCTGGCGACACGTTTCTTGCACGCATATCCACGTGACATGACGAAACGTCCGGCCATTTCTTAGGTGCTTAGAGATCGGCGGTAGATGGAAGATTCCGGCTGTCATTAGCCCCAGGAGTCTGTCAAAAGCCCAGGAGAGGACTAAGCCTTAATGGGAGGAGAAGATATATTATCTGCGGCCTCGATCTAGGCGAGAGAAATCAATCAAGCGACAATTGTGCCAGAGCTGTTAAGGTTGTTGCAGATCTCTCCCCAAATACGTGCCATACCATGCGTTATCTGCGCCTTGAATTGCATTGTGAGATTTCCTTGCTAAGAAGATTCAAGACGCCATATCTGCTGATATCCTTATCGAATACTGCTACCAAAGGAAGCTGGAGAAAATAATTTGTCTTCTGTCAAAACAAGCGAGGTGGCAGCTTTTAATGCTCTGTTTGCCGTTTAAATCTCAGATTTTGACGTACAAAGGCATTATTAAATGTTTAATTAAAATGCTGGAGACTAAACTGACATTTTAAATAGTTCCATAGTACTAAAATCGCACGAGAGTTTCTATTTAAAAAAATAATTAGAAAAAGAAAAATCTGAAAGGTTTCAGATTTTTAATTACGTCCAAAGGGGCGTTTTTTTTAACATTTTGTGTGTTACCACCTTTATTTATTAAATATCATGTTCTTCGCACTTAAACCATGAAATTCATTTCAAGAGCGATATCGCAAAATGAAAAATGATTATATAGATTAATTAGGGTTTTTTTTTTTTTTTTTTGGAAGCAGGAGACATGAAAAAGGAGCCATGCCCTCGCCGGGACTCGAACCACGGATCTCTCATAACGCATCGAACGTGCTGACCACTACACCACGAAGGCATGCGAAAGAGGTGGGAGAAATACCTTTTAAAGAACGACTGGGGATTAAGGGACCCAACCTCCAAATCCTGGTTTTGGAGAATCATCATCCACCACTTTTTTTTAGTTCAGGCTGCACTGTAGAGACACTGGATTATTTTTGAAGCAAAGAAATCGAAGTAATGTGCAATGTCTTCTCTGGGACTCGAACCTCGGACCTCTCGAATACACACCAAGTGTGTGCTGAGCACTGCCCCACGAAGTCATGCGAAGAAGTTGAGAGAAATACCTTATATGCCTATCTTTAGAATTTCCGATACACAGTCTCGCTCGCTGGAAATTAAAACGTTTTTTTTTTCTGTACAACATTGCCATTGCTCGCTTAGAAAACGTTGAGTTTGTTAATCAAAAATTCGTAAACTTTTGCGAAATATGAAGCAGATAATAAAACAAATTCCAAATTTGGGCTTCCAGATGTCCATGTTTGAGTGGAAACGTTCAATATTCAAAATTTGTAGCTCTGGGTACCGTTGTCTTATCACAATGCGAGAAACGTACATACAGTTATGCAGATAATTCATTATTTAATTACTTTAGGGCGATAATATTTGGTGGCAACAACTTGAAAAGTGAAACAACGCTTTTAGTGAATCAACGCAAAATACCAAAGCGAAAGTAATAGTCCTTCTGGGCAAACTGCCTCTTTGGACTAAACATATTTGGAAATATTATCTTATCATTCAGGAAAATATATTTATGTAAATTAAGATAATCGCGTCGCAGTTTTATCATTAAGTGGTATCGAATAAAATTATTCTTAAAGTAGGTTTTGCAGAAAATATAACGGGTGCGTAGATTTTTCATTATGTACAGACGGAAAGCAATGGTCTTCTCGTATACTCTCGCATTAGAACACAGTTTCCAAGAGCTTATATTTAAAAATACCTGAATGTGTATAAAGTTTTAAATTGTTGAATAATCTTTTGAATTTAACATCTTAGGTACGGTAGAGCAACATTTTTCACTGCATCGTTAATTTTAAACTTATACTAATACGTTTCTTTCCAAATTTTTATAATTTTCCCGTTGAATTGTATATGGTGTAAGTGCGAAAAAACTATGCTTAATAATTAGAGATAAAAGCAATAGGTTAGCAGGAGTCAGTGCAATAGCAGACTGGTAGACTGCAAGCTCAGCGAGAGTTTAAAAATCTTAACAAATCCTTTTGGGCGATCGTTAAAATCTGAATAACTTCAGAATTTTTATTTATTCATTTATTTATTTTTACAAGCTTTATCTTTAAGCATCACTTTCTTCGCACTTACGCCACTTTCAGTAAAACAACAGAATCGCAAATTTTTTTAAAGAATGTATGTTTAGAATTCTCAATGGAGTGTTAGTATTGGCATACATTTTGATATTTTTTCAGTCTTTCTAAGGTAATCATATCAAGACTTAGCTTTTTTAGTAGGATGGCTAAGAAAAGATTGATTTGTCTTTTTAATTGTTAACTTTTTATGCATTAACTTTCTTTATTAAATATCACGTTTGTCGCACTTACGCCACATAAAATTCATTTCAACAGCAAAATTACAAAGTATTTTAAAACAGTAGATCTTTATGACTCCCGACTGAGTTTTAGAGGTTGCCGTACACATTATACCTATTTTTATATTCACTATATTCTTTCTTTAAAAATTAGCCTCTCGCTCGGCCAGCAGCCTGTAATATTTAGTATAAAAAGAAACGTTCGTAATGATTTTAATGTATACAACTAGTGTCATTTCATAAATATATTCAATTGAATATTTTGAATCAGATATCTCATGATTTTATTACACGGTTATTTAAACTAATTACATTGAAAAAGAGGAAAAGAAATTCTTGAGAACTGCGTTTATTGCTTTTAAATCTCTTAGTTTATTACTCAGTAACCTTTCAGATTAAATTTGAACGTATCTTAGGCCACACGCTGGCGGAAGATATAAGTATTTTATTTCAGACCACGGCAACATGTTGCTTTCATAGAGCTGAGTTTGTTAATTCAAACTGAAAGATAAATATCTTACATTTTTCCGCATGACTAGAGTCTTCGCTCATTCGAGATAAACATGTTTTACTTTGAACAGTGTTGGTGCTGCTTGCTTTGAAATCGTTCAGTTTGTTAACCAAGAATGCATTAAACTTTTACAAAATATGAAATAAATATTAAAACAAATTCGAAATTCAAAATTCAATCTTCCGCATATGTTAGGGTGGAGAGTACGTTATTCAAAATATGACGGCTGTAGGTACCTTCATTTTCACAATGTGAGGAACGTGCTTACATATATGCAGATTTTTCACCATTTAATTTCTTTAAAAATGATAGACGGCGATAATATTTGATGGCAACAATTTGAGGGGTAATGCGTCATTTATAGTCAGCCGACGCGTAATCCCATTCGAAATTAATAGCAGTTACCTGGCCGCGCTGCGCTCGTGTTTTAGATGTGCCAAAGAATGTGCATTGAAAGCTTAGTCAAAACAGGAGTTGCTACGTCAGACTGCAGCGGGAAAAATATACTTCAAGTTTACTTTACAGTGGCTATCCATTCAGCATAAATATTTTTTTTCGCATGCGAATAGGCGAATAGCTGTCGAAGCAGATCCACCGTAACTCTACCTTATGTTTGAAAAGGCTTACTTGACACCCGCTATTAGTAAGTCAATGCATAACCACATGTTGCCCGTGTTGTCTGCCCTTCCTGGATACAAGTAATGCTCAACTGCTGCATTGATCAGTATGTCCAACAGATGCCTTAATCACTAAAACATCTTGTCTTTGATTGCCGGGAGTTTGGTAACCTGCCGCCTGTCAGCCACTACTATTGATGAACTCTGTTAACAGAGTGCAAGCCGCAGGGAATGAAGTATTTCCATCTGTAATCGAAGCTTAATTGGACTCAAAGCCCAGTTGGATTTTAACACCGTTTTTACCGCCAGAGATGGTAGTTCTATGTACTGCATTCAGGACCCTGTGTCCAAATCACCTGCAAATTAAATGATACCTTCCTGCCATTATACTGTTATGTACACAGTAAATAACATTCCACTGTATGCTTTGTAGCAATTTTAATGGTCAGCAGTGTTGATGAAGGTATTCGTTATAAATGTCAAATTGAAATTTTATTTATAAGGTAAGATATATGGCTTCTACGTCACAAATTTCAACCAAGTGTCGCCCGGATGAGATAATGGTTAGTGATGCTGATTGCCGGACCAAAGGGTCCGGGGTTCAAGCCCGGAAACAGGAAAAATAAGTTTGTAAACATATAGTGTCTGTGCGTCAAAGAGGCATTCAAAATACACAGCGAGCCCGAAATCCTCTTGAGAGGGGCTAGTAATGGAAGTGGAAAGACACACTCGGGCCACATTCCGTTCAAGGTGTTCTCATTCGCAATCCTAGCCGGCAGTTAACAAGACCTAGCTAATATGTCTATTTAAATGCACAGATGTTGGTCTCAGGGATTACCTGCACCTGCTTCAAGACCACAAGTGCAAAAGTTCCATCTTCACTTACACATACCAGAAAAGGTTGTCTAAGAACACAGTGTCACTGCTCATGGTCTCATAAACCAGCTTTAAAATCCAAGTAGATTCCAGTAAAATGAAAGCCGTTGCAGCTGACAAAATGTCATATTGAAATTCCAGTTATTGTAATTACACTCATGTCCATAAATTAAGGATAATGCAAAATCAGACAAGGGAAGAGTTAGAAGCAAAACAAATTTGACTTGTTTGTAAAGCTTATTTATTAAACAAAAGGTAAAGAGCAAAAAAAGATGCTATGTATTTGATATTATTGAAAAAATTAGCGATTTTTTCTCCCTGGAGCAAATTACAAAAAAAAAAAAAAAACCTATTTACAAAAAAACAATATTACATGGTTGGTATGATTGTTAATACATTGTATGTCTCCCAGACGATGCAATACAGTCCGTACACCGCCTAGGCATGCTGAGTATCAAATTATCGATCTGATCTTGGGGGATATTACACCACTCAAAAAGCAATGCTCTTCGAAGTTCCGGTAGACATGTAGGAGAAGGTTGACGGGCTGCAACTCATCGGCCAAGCGTGACTACTCCATTCAAGTCCGGTGAGAATGCTTTCCAGTCCATACGGGTGATATCCTCCGATTGAAGGCATTAACTTACGATGTTTTCACATTGAGGACGGGTGTTGTTATCCATAAACACAAATTGTGAGCCCATGGCGCCCCGAAACAAACGTACATGTGTCAGGACTTTGTGTTCTGTGCATCCTTTTTGGAAACATAAGGACAGTCTGTAATCGGGTTCTTAACCTAAAGTTTTCAGTCCTGAACTGGAACAGGGAGCGGAAGGTACGCTATGTTCTGGTGTAGATACTGTAATGGCGAATAACTGCACGTGAAGGGATTTAAAATCGTCTTTTATTAAATCACTATTAATAACAAACTTTCCAACTCGGGAAAGATACAGAAAGTAAAAGACCCCACTTGGGTCGAACTTAACAATCAAATAATTTTAAAACTAAACCTAAAATAGAAATTAAATCAACTTTGCTTCGCAGAGCAATTCGCGGAGATTGGCCTCTACCCGAAAAGGGTGCGTAGCAAAAAATACTAAAAACTAACCCACTTCAAATTTTTTTAAAATGCAATCACGTAGTAAGCACTATGGCTTTAAAATTTAAACTGCTAGTTGGTCAGGCGAACGTTGAGCGGAATGACCGTGATCTGAGGCTTAGCTCTCACACACCGAGAGGTTTCTACCTCTGGCTTAAATAGTACTTGGCTGTACTTCAAAATTAGCATAAGCTGAAACCGCGCGCTTCTTCTGACGGGAAGTTGAAGCAGAGAGGAGATAGACAGATTTAACTTAAAATAAAACTTGGTTAGTT
>KK117522.1:167297-186998 GCA_000611955.2 Stegodyphus mimosarum
CGTGTCAATGCGTGATTCACCACCTGTGTAAAACCCGGTACATCACTAAATAAATTCGCAAAGCGACTTACCAGTCCTTGGATTTTCTCTTTTTCTTCTGCTGGTAAATGTTCCAAGTCCAGCTGCGGGGGCTTATCATTCTTCATTTCGATTTGCTTCATATTTAACGTCAACTCTCCCCCTTTAAAATCCATTTTTGCTTCTGCCAAAGTAAAAAAGTCCACACCTAAAATAATACAAGTTTGCAGGTTACGCCCAATATAAAACAGGATTCTTACCTGTTCGTTGTTGATACGCACGAACAATGGTACTTTTCCTAAACAGCTACATTTTTCTCCTTGGGCCGCTATGACATCCCTGTCTCTTGCACTAAAAATTCTGTAACGTCGAAAGTGCTTTTTAAAGAATCTTTCCGATACGAAGCTGTTTTGGGCTCCTGTATCCAAGAGGGCTGTCGCCGGTATGTTGTTGATTAGAACTTCAATCTTCGGCAAACTCAAATTCTTAACGACCACGGTGTTTAAATTGATTTTGGAAGGGTTTTGCGCTGCTTCGGACTTCTTCACCTTCCTCGAAGAAATCCCTCTTAGTTTAAATTCTTTTTCTTCTGGTTGCCCTCGGAATCTTTGCTTGTTCTTCTATTAAATTCCCTTCGTTCGCCGCTCGCTTTAGGAGACACATCTTTCTTCGGCCATTGCTTCGCCTTATTCCCGTAACTTTGATTTTGCTTTTGCTGCGGTCTTGGCGAACTCCACTGACTTCTTCGCTCAAATTGGCGTCGTCGTTCGTTGTCGGCTGTTCTTCGGCTTTCAAATTGTACCGCGAGCTCAAATAATCTGTCTAATGTTGTTGGATTTCTTAGTTCGATGAAATCTTGAACTTGGGGCAGTAGCCTAGGAAGTATAACTTGAATAATTTCAGGATCCGGGCGACTTCCATACAAAAGCTTGAAAACTTGAATTTTCCTCAAAATAAAATTAGACAAATCTTCTATTCTTTCTTGATATCGGCTAAACAGTTCAGCTTCCAATCTGGCTCGATCTCGCACCACGGGAAATGCTTTCACTAGGGAATTCTTGAAATTTTCATACGTATATGTGGGGCTTCCTGGTTCCCCCAAGAGATTCTTTCCGATGCACATGAACCAACTTAGCGCTTGGCCCTTCAAAGCGCTGGTAGCAAGAGCGACTTTCTGAAATTCGTGGACTGGATATAGCATGAAGTGGGAGACTAACTTTTCTAGGAAATTGATTACGGCTGTCTTGCCGTCAAAACTTGCCGCTGGCTTCATGGCTGCTCGCATGGTTTGTACGATGTAGCCGAATCCTTCTATGCCAGGAGGTGCTATCTTAGGATTCTGGACAGGTACAGCAGGTGTCTCAGGTTCGTATTCTTGTCGTCGAGGCCATTCTCTTCTTTCAGTTCGGACGCCACTGTCAGGACTTTGTGTTCTGTGCATCCTTTTTGGAAACATAAGGACAGTCTGTAATCGGGTTCTTAACCTAAAGTTTTCAGTCCTGAACTGGAACAGGGAGCGGAAGGTACGCTATGTTCTGGTGTAGATACTGTATTGGCGAATAACTGCACGAAGGGATTTAAAATCCTCTTTTAATAAATCACTATTAATAACAAACTTCCCAACTCGGGAAAGATACAGAAAGTAAAAGACCCCACTTGGGTCGAAGAGAGAAGACTGAGAAGTTTCTACCTCTGGCTTAAATAGTACTTGGCTGTACTTCAAAATTAGCATAAGCTGAAACCGCGCGCTTCTTCTGACGGGAAGTTGAAGCAGAGAGGAGATACACAAATTTTACTTAAAATAAAACTTGGTTAGTTAAACTAAAACCTTACACATGTTGTTCCAGAATGACGTCCCGATAGATTTTTCTTTTCATTGTTCCAATTTGAACATGCAGGTCAGTTCTGGAACCCAGAATCATTCCACCGCAAACGAGCACTCCTGCACCACCGTAACGGTATCGTTCAATGATGTTTTCTTGGTAGTAACGGGTACCTGGAGCTCTCCATATGAACGTCCGGCGAGAATTAAACTGCAAGCTAAACCTGGACTCGTCGGAAAACAGCACACAAGCCCACTGTTGCGGTGTCTACAATGCATGCTCTCTACTCCAAGCTAACCGCAGGCGACAGTGAGTTGCAGAAAGTGGAAAGTATCTGACAGGTCTACGAGCATATAGACAAATCTGCTCTAAGCGTCTGTACACGGTCTGCCTTGAAATTGTCGTACCAGTGGCTGAAGAGAGCTGACGAGACATGTCTGAGGATGTGGTCCGCCTGTTTCGTTTGGCAGTAACTGCCAAATGCCGGTCCTCATTCGGTGTTGTAAGTCTGGGGTGACCGTCTCTGGTGCTATAACGTCTACTCACATTACCATCATCTTGGAATCGTTGCCAAAGCCTGGAGATGACACTCTGAGCAATTCCAAGTTCGTCTGATACTTCCAGTTGGGTGCGCCCACATTCCAGAGGGCCGATAATTCTACTACGTAAAAAATCATCATAAGAAATATGGTGTTGTAAGTGAAGTTCACGATTTCATTAAATCAAACTGATGTACAAATGATATGCAATTATAACTGTTGTTGACACATAAGAGAAATACAAAACGTGATAGCAGTTGTTACGATTTTTGAATGTTAATGGCAGAGAAAGTACTATATATGTTCTGATTTGAAACTGAAGTGTCTATGTTGACTGCTTGCGAGAGCAAGTGGGCATTTCATTTCCTCATATTCCCCCAAAAGGCAGCCATTAGTGTACATGAAATCTAAAAGTAGAACACATTTTCTTTCAAGCAACGCAAATGAGTTTTAAAGTGTTAACGTGAAAACAGAGAATAATGTGCAGTATGAAAGACGATGGGGAATAGAGTTTAATATTCCAGCACATAAGGAAATGTGATCTGAAAAAGAATGGTGTAGTAACTAGAAAACAGCAAATGGGGAAGTATAAGGATGATATTGCAAACTTTAGCAGAGAGACACGAATACATGTTGACGAGCTGCGTGCACATGAAAATGCCTTTACAGCCCCTTTTGTAGCAACCAAATCCATTGCTTGTCAGTCTTTTATATAAAGGTACAAATGATATATTGCTGCCAATATTGAAGATTTATAATTTGAAGATACGCTAGAACAAGAGCAGTTAATACTGCTGTGCACGTAGGGGTTCGTAATAGATTAAACGCCCACAGGTCCGATGATAGGTTAATAAAATTTATTTTATTAAAAGAAACATTTCAGAGTTCTGCACCTTTCCACAACAATAATCGTACAACTTTTCACAGAGTGCAATAAGCAGTTACACTTCGAACTACTAAGAACACTTAACAGAACGCAATGCAAAGCGCATCTAAAGAGCGAAGCTAACCCGGATATATCTCAGTACTCCGGCTAAATTAACAACTCGCAGCTACAACTGACAACAGATGCCCTCTTCAGTCCTATACAGTTTTTACCCTGCCGACGAGTTGTTTCTAGTACGTTCTGCTTCTCCAAATTGCTGAAACACATATGAGAACTGAATTATGGTTACAGTTGCACAGAACATCAATTACAGGTATTCATTAACAATATTCATTATAGTTACACAGGATCCGGACCAAAATGCTTCCAGTTGACAGTTGAGAGCAGAGTCTGAACACCCGTGCGGCTTACTTAGACTATTCGGGTCTAGTCCAGGCTCCGCAACTATCCGGAGCAACACCTCATGGGCCCTTTAAAGGCATACATTGATCCTGTATCATATGCACATGTTTACATAGTTCATAATATATGCTTACATAGTTACATAGTTCATAATATAGGCTTACATAGTTACATAGTTCATAATATAGGCTTACATAGTTACATAGTTCATAATATAGGCTTACATAGTTACATAGTTAATGACAGACATAGTTCATAGTGCATACAAGTAGTTCATAATACATAGATCTTTCATAATACTTGCTTAACATACACATGCTTACACAGTTCATACTTTCTTACCTAATTCATAATACATTGAGCCTGTCACATAATACATGCTTACATGATTCATAACAATTTTCACTGGCCATAATACATAAATGTTTCATAATATATACTGTACAGTACTTAGGCTATGCTGATTGCTACTAAATCTGCAGGAAAAAAAAGAGAGAGAGATTGACTGGGATCTGTTCCACACTGCACAAATCTGTTTCCAATTCTTCCAGTTTCTGCTTCTTGCATATTTTGCTGCGAAATGCTGGCTGTTTGATCAGATAAAGTTTATGAGAAATTGCCTGATCCGGAAGCTGCATATGCCACTGAACGATTAGAGGGCACTGGGTCAAGTAATGGTCTGGTTTACCCACGGCTCCATATACACAACTTTCGGTATTTGCAATTCCTCGCTCATAGTCTTAGGAGGGGAAAGGCCCATGCCCCGTCACAATTCTCGTTATTTGTGGGGCAAGACGATCAAGCGACGAGACAAGCGACGAACAAGCGACGATCAAGCGACGATCAAGCGACTCAAGACGATCGAGCGGAACTTTATGGTAGTATTCATAGGTCCTCCTGCTATCTTCAGTAGTGTACTGCCCATGGCTACTGGTGCTGAGGTGCTCTTCTTTGTCAATTTTTTAAGGTGAGATTACGGGAGTTTGGTAAAGCTTTGAGAATCGATATTGTAAGTGGATTCTTTTGCTAGCCTGTCGGCTTCCTCATTACCTTGAATGCCGGCATGCGCCTCTATCCAAGATATGAGGGTATTCGTTGTCGGCGAACGCTCCTTTAGCATGTCCTGAATCTCTGCTATGATAGGAGAAGGATATTTGGGATTTCGTAAGGCATATATGACCGACAGGTTCAAAATGCTGGCAAATGGTCCCCAAGTTTGGCGATTTTAGGCGATTTCTTACAAAATTTGGTGATAAAAATTAGTTGCCAAAACCTTTACCAGCTTGGCGATATCTCTCCAAATTAACAAGTAGCCATTTACTCAATGTTAAATAGACTTGCCCCTGTATTCTTACTTTTACAGTAAGCACATGTCTCTCTAGATTTTCATGTTACATGATACAGAAAAATACAACAATTTCATATATAATCGCACTAAAATCATCTATGCATGTACAAATTTCGTAACAATATTTTTTGTTTTTTAGCTATCAACATTCAAAGAATGCAAAAATTGTTTTGAGGTATTCTGCGTTCAGCCAATTAAATTTTAAATTATGCATCGAGAATATATTGAATATATTTGGTTCATTTTTTATCTGTGTTGGATGTTAAAACAGCTATATATTTATAAAAGAAAACTAATTTAAAAGGTTCTTGAAAGGTTTCTGAACCTTAAAATAAATTAAAATTAAACATCTTAGAAAAGTTTCTAAAAGAAATTTGGTATGTTATTCTGAAAATTGAATACAAGGATACTTCTTTTATTTAATTGTGAAGAGGAGAAAAAACTATTTTCTGAATACACACATTTTTGGTTCAAGAAAGTTTTCTAAAAGGAAAATCTAAAATTTTCAAAGAGTTGTTTTTAAAAATACCTGCGCTTGTTTGCAGTTCAGAATTACGAAAACAAGTTTTTAGCTGAAAGAATCTGCGGCGGAATTTAATACTAAGATAAGCAACAATGTCAAGGAAAAAAATAACGAAATTAGAAGATTCCATTTTTAACTCATAGTACTAAAACTTTTATTTCAGGCTGCATAAGTAAACAAGGTTCATGTTTTGCTATACCGCTATATCTGTGTCCCAATGATTAAACAAGCATTTCATAATCCAAACAAAAAGACAAAGGACTTTATATTTTTAATATTTCATTTTTTTCCTCTCTTTCCCAAAATTTCTTAGTGTATCTTCAATGATTTACCGTCTTTGGACTGGAAGAAAAAAACTCGTTTTCGTAAATTGTTTTTATAATAACAAGACATTTATTTCCGCTAATTTAAGTAATTGTTAATAGGAAGAATAATAAAGATAAAATGCATTTTGCTGGTAGGTAGGTAAAGAAGAATTTAGAATGTTGAAAGAAAATCTCGTTAAAATAAACGATCACTTTGACTTTTATATCGATGTGGTGAATTTAAAATAAAACGATTCTTTTAGATTCTTTATTTGGAATATTTTTAGCATATATCTTTCTTTGTTGTGGGTATCTTAAGTAACAACATGGTGTTATTAGTATTCCTCTCTCTGTGACCATAAGCCTTGAAGAACCAATCGTGAATTGGACGGGAATGGAGTCTATTAGCTTAATGTACTAAATAGCTATAGCGATACCTCATAACGATCTATATTACACTACAAGAACAAATGGTATCGATATTAAATTACAAGAACAAATGAAACAATGTCTTTAATTCCTCAGCGTCCGAAGGTTTAAATCTGAATATATTTATCATTTCTTTCTCTAATGAATTGTTGTCCAATCCTAGGGCAAAAGTTTAGCTAAACTTCAAAAACACAGATACGAGAGGACAAATAACGGAAAATAAGATCCAAAATTTTCACTTTTCAGTTGTTTACAACTACTGATCTTTAGAGAGCTCATGAACTCATACTTAAATTTGTATGCCAAAAATTAAGCTTCAACTAGACACTCAGCTCCGGGAAACGGGAATTCTACCGAAATGCGTTAAAAGATGTGAAGATTCAATACTAAATTCGCATATATGGACGTCAGTGGTTAAGCAGCTATATAGACTGATCGCCCCAGTACTGTGACAAATTACGGTTTTGTTCACTACTTAAATTCAGCTTAATTTTCATTCAGGTTATGATTGAAAGGTGAAATAATAAAAAAAATGTATTAGCTTAAATAAATCTTGCTCTTTCCCCCTTTAATAGTGATCAATAGAAAGAAGAGAAAGCCAATCAGTCAAATCAAAGTGATGACGAGTTATCATACATCATATTTTCATTTTGCAATTATGAAACACTTTTACTGTTTATAAGCTGGAATTTTGAAAATATAGCTGTGCCTATGGCAGGGAATAAAGTCGCAGCTTTTTGATTGACTAGCTGAATGTATTCATCACTGTACTACTGGATGCATGGGAATATTACACTGAATTTCTTACGTTGTTGCACCACTTATTTCATCAACGTAATTTGTCTGGCGTGACATTATTCATTTATATATGTTAAAAAACAAAATTAAACACTTGTGCAAACAGTTTATTTTGTTGGTATGCTTCACTTTTTGGAATCCAGAATGTGAAAAGCCTTTATTTTACATTTATGTCAATTTAAATTCTGTATTAATTTTACTTATTCTTTTCCTCATGTTTTGCAGTACCTGGATGCGATCATTTCTCATAATTTCGAAAACTGACGCACAAATCAGATTTAGCAATTTGAAGCCCTCTCGTCCTAGAATCAATAAGCATTAGATAGTGTATTGGCAAGAACAATGCCTGTATTAATTACTAATACACATACATCCTTTCCATTACAGTGTTGCGAAATGTCCAGCTGCGGTAAGAAAGTTTCCACGGTTATAATTGCTAGAAAGTGGAGAGGAAAGGCAGAGGTGGCAGATTTGGCTCGAAATCTTCCATGGCGACATGTGGCGACAAAATTGGTGTTAACCCAGAGATGGAGGGAGAACATTCTAAAAGGAATTCTGGCCGGTTTCCCCGAGAATGTTCTCGAAGGCAGGTCAAAAGGTTTATATATCCTCCCCGCACGCGGAGTAGGAAGTATGTTGACTAACGCGGAGTAGGGATTAGTATCTTGAGTTCAAAGATTAGCTCGAGAGCGATCGATCGAGTCGGGAGCTGTACTTTAGTGGTTTGCCGTGAAATTGTCTTAATCGTTATAGCTTGAGAGCCTGAAGGCTGTGTTGCTAATTGTTTCAGGGTGTTTGTCGTAGTTTTTCGACGACTGTAACGCGTCGTTGGAACTGTCCTGTGTAATACTGACGAATAAATTGTGTTTTAATTTTTCGTGAAGTGTTATCATCAGTCACTCGAAATCCTCGAACCCGTAGAACGCAACAGTAAGGTTGTGCTATGTCTAGAAGTTTAACTCAGTACCCTTCAGAGCCCACTATACAGCCAAGCGGGTTATCGCTTCAGTCTAAATTAAAATGAAAAGGTGAATAAAATGAACTTATTTTTATTTAATTCTTGAAATTAATTGTGTTACAGACGAAACTGCGGTATTTGCGGCTATTTAAAATAAAACGACACTGAATGTTTAAATTCAGGTAACGTAGTCTGAGACCATACACAAAATCGTCCACATAAGCTGGCTCAAGTAATTAATAACACGTATTCCAACTTCGGCTAGCAAAGTAGCTAAAGCCGGAATATCTTTGGCAGAGCTGGTAATAGTGCGTAACTCTAAAATATTCAAATCCTTGGCTTAAAAACGCAACAAGTAATTTGCATTCTGTTTGGGGCGACTTAAAAAAAGAAGTAAAGATTCATATTATAATAAATGGTTAATTAACCATAAAATTCGGCATGGTGATCTTTTAATTACAAAATCTATTTCATGATTTGGAACACAGTTCAGATTATTGCTGGAATTATTTGCTTAATTGTTTTTATTATGTGCTGTATATGTTTTTATTATACGCTATATGAATGTTTTGCTGCTTATTTATACATATTAATTGCTGCAAGAACAAAAGTAGTAGATCAAATTGTACTTTATCACTAACTCCTTAATTTTCCATTTGAAGCTATGCAATAATATGCCTCAATACCTTTTGTATTAGGCCTTCAAAGCAAATGCAATTCCTGCTAAAGCAGAATAAAATGCTGTTTCCAAATTCATGCTTTGAGCTCCACTCCTTAACCAGACTTGAAGGGCGAGAGAGCATTCTGCACGAAAGTGCCATTTAATCGAATTTTGAGGTTCGTCGGAACGACGCTGATTAAGGCCTCTCCACCCAAATTCGAATGCACTTTCCTCGGAAACTGACGACGAAAGGGAGGAATTCCCCATGTTATGAATTGGATTTCGAAATCATTACTCCTCGTAATTTAAAGCAGCTTGTTGAATGGATTCCAAAATTGGTAAAATTGGAAACAAACGATTAGGAATTAAATTCGTGGTAGGACTTTATCCAATTATTTTGCATTTACGAAAAATTTTGAAGATTCTGTAAAAGCATTTTCTACGCTATATGGATGGCGAATTTGAATTACATTAATTACAACCGGAAACCAGAGTTTATAATAAAATATAATGCAGTAAAATATTTGTCAAAAGATACTCGTATTTTTATATTCATTATAATTTTTATGAATAAAGTGTTGATTTTTATCAGTGCTGATTTATAGCTTTTAACGGCTCCACAGTAAGTAAGTTATTTGCAGTAAAATTCGATTTTAATTCCCAAATGCCTTAACAAGTGACTTTATAATTAAATTCACCTTTAACTAAGCTTTGCTTGTCAATAAAATAAGCCAGAACGTTTTCAAAGGCTTAGTCACATATAAATTTCTAAATAATATTATTTATCTCGAGTTTCAGCCCCAACAAACGGGCTGGCTGGACATTTTCGTGGTTTTCTTTATGTTTAAATAACTTCTTTTCAAAATTTCTCTTCAGAAGTTTTCCACGAAAGTATCCAGCCTTTTAAGTAGATACTTTGCTTTACCAAAACCAAATATTAAAGTCTTTCGAATTTCAGTTCCTGGATTTTTCCATATTAATTGCATCAAAACTTCTGTTTAAAATAAACAGTTTCATGAAAGATCGTTATATGAAAGAAACATCCTAGTCTTAATTATCATCTCTATATTGGTTTATATGCTGCCGTTGATTTCTTCAGAGGAAGGCACTCACAAAAAGAAAGCTTCTTCTTTGAAAAGCGGTCGAATTTCATTCTTGTTACTTATTTTGCTTAGCTTTAACATTCCGATGTTTAACATCGCTAATTAGTGCAGAATGGCCAAACGCCGCGAAATAGTAGTAATTTTCTATAGTTCTTTTCCGGATGATAGAACGGATTGTGATAGCTTCCATCCGATCTTCGCATGGGTAATTGAAATACCAAAGCATTTCAGTCCATTTTTAATGCAGTATTCTCCTTATCTCAAATTTCCTACAGATTATTACTGTGCACGGCGCTGCCTGTTCAAGCATGGCTATACAACTTTAATATAGCCGAGTAATCATGCTATCATACAGGTTTTGAAATGTTGAACATACTGAAAATTCTTCTGTTGTTATTGTTGTAATTCATACGTGATATTACTGCTGATAATTAATTAAGTTGTTGCTTGACACTTATAAATGTTACATTATTTAAAAGTTCTTAAATTTTTAGTATTGGTATAACATTTGAGATTTATTACCACTTTCTTACCACCGTCTGCAAAACATTGCAATAAATGATTACATTACTTTTTTATTTTAAAAATTTGTCATTTATTTCATTAAATACTACTGATATACAAATATAAATCTGTTTTCTAATTAAATTTGAAAGGTTATCTTACCCTCATTATTTTAAGCTAATTATCTTACGATTTGCAAAGTAGCAACATATGCATTCTTAACTGTAATTAATAACTATAAATTAGGAAATTTTTCTACATATTTCAATACGCTTATGTAATGACTTCATTTAGCTATTTTTTTCCCAGCTTTATTATGATGTCGGCGAATGTTTACTGTGAGTTCAATCGTGCCGTAAACTTCTTACTTCAAGGATTTTGCTACCATTTGAATTTAAGAACGAATATTCTTCCCTTCTGATAGGAAATCTCTTGGGGAAGGGTAGAATTTTTGTTTTAAGTATTATGAAACTAACAGTGAAAGTCAAAATGATGGCTAGTGTTTATAATTACACCAACTTAAGTTATTTTAATTAAAGAACTAAGAGCACCTAAAGAATAATTTAAAGAAGATTTACTTATCTCCACCTAAAACGATGCCAAATCGTATATTAATAATGATCTCGCTTTTCATTCAGGTAAGTAAGCAACAGTAGAAGGTTTAAAAAAATCAACTTTTGCATTTTAATAGTATTAAAAAATAAAAAGAAGTAAAGTGTTCAACGTAAAAACTAGCACAAATATACGAAAGATTCTAATCTCTGATTCTAGTTTTGTTGGACTTCAGTCCGGCATTATCAAAGCGTTGTTGTTACAATGGTGAATGCGTAAGAACTACGCAATGTTTGACATCATGGAAACTATGGTGCAACGTCGAAAGAAGAGTTACTAAGTTCTGAACAAGCTGTTTCCGTGCTAACGATAGGATACGAAGTTACGTCGTTTCAGACATTGCTCGGAAGAAAATATTTCAAGTGCTTCCAAGAAATCTAAGTTGAGTTGCTAAATAGTACGCGCAATAATTTTGGCCTTTGAAAATGGAAATTTGTGATTTTTGTTCCAACCATGTAAAGCTATTAAAGACTTTTTCAGTTCCATTTGCTTAACATACTTATGCGTCAGTTTATCGCGAGTTTTAATGGCGGTTACCATTGTAAAAATAACTCTTCGATAATGTTGGAACTAAGCTACATCGAAATTGCAGTTAACGATAAATTATTTGTGTATTTAAGCAAAGCATTACTTTATATTTTTTTTCTAATGGAAAAAGCATTGTTATTCAAATATTCATAATAGGATATACTCGCTAAATAATACCTAATCTTCTTGACTAGGTTAATTTGATACGAGAAGTAATTAATAATGAAAAAATAAGGGAACTAGTTGTCTTTTCAAATGACGATTGAATCTTTTTAATGAAACATTTTTCATTACCTCCCTGTGTTAGTGTTTTATGTTACATACCTTATGTAATATTTTTCTAGGTTTTCTCCTGAAATTTTTTAAAATAATACTAATTGTCAGCATTTTATTTATATATTGGCATTTCAAATATTACAATAATATGTTGCTCGTAATAATAATTTTTCCAGAATTTTTGTGGGATACCATTTATAGAGTTCGATTTTCTTTAGGATTCATAAGCTAGTATCAAACTCCTAACAGACTTACAATGAATTATCGCCATGTCTTTATCAAAACAGATTTTAAAACATAAACGCATTTCTCATGTTCACAGAATCAGCCACCTCTTGTGACGACGCAATTTAAGTAACAGAGAAATTCAAAATTTAAAATTTTACCTAGTAGTTATTGACTACACAATTTAATTCAAGTCTAAGTTGGCTCAGAACTTTTCACCTGCGTAAAAATTTAAATCTCGGCAGTTATAACGCAAAGCCGAATTATTACAATCTTATCAGAGCTAGCAAAACTAAGTAATGTGGCCTCGAAAAGCAGAAACACGCTTTGTCTTACAATCCAAAAACTTTAGCTTATATACTTTCTAACTCATGTTACATTTCTATTGAGAAAATGTAAAGGAGATATTATAGTAAAGGCTTAAACTGTAAATAACTGATTAATGCAAAATAATAATAACTCTACACATTTCAAATATCATAATAAGGTGCATTCAGTAAAATCATTTGTTCAGTATTTTATTCACATAGTAATTATTTCTAACGCTCTGATGAGATGTTTTGAAGTACAAGATAGAAATAATATTTTGCTTTTACCGTGTCATATCAAATGCAAAATAAATTGTTTGAACACAATTCCAACTATATATGATTGAGATTTATATTTTCATACAAAAACTTTGTTAATTTCACGTAGTAATTCATTATGGTTCTAAGAATTTAATTTCGATTTTTAATTATGCATTAGACTTTGAAAAGCTTTCCTTAAACTTTATTATCAAATAGAATGTAAGATACAATTTCTGAAATTACTAAAAATGCTAGTTTCCAGGTCTTCAATGTAATTATTTACTTTCGTGCAATCATTCTTTATTTCCTTACTTTATCTTCGCTGTTAGTATGCCATCTTTTCGCGAGGCTTAGTAACTTTGTTTCATTTCGAAACGTATTTATTTAGGTTGCTGTCAGCTGTTGGAATCTAATTACTTCGCTTAAGTGAGTTTCCTCACTGTTAATTAAATTGCCGAGTGATTTCCTTAGGTAATTTATTTTCACACGACAGATAACTATTCCGAATCCGGTCTAAGTTTTACACAGATCTAATTTAACCAGATTATGTAGTCTCAGTAGAAAACTACACGAAATTAAAGGATAATGAAATAGCAATAATTTCGTTTCTGTAAATATAAACCTGACTTGTTTCAATGAAATTTCATCAAAAGCCGAGATTTCAAATAAAGCATTTAAAGCACATCGAAATAGTTCACTCTGTTTTTGAAAAGAAAACACAAAGCACAAGCTTACGATTATAAAATTAAAATATTTGTGACATTTTGCTTTATATTGATATAACCAGAGCAATGTAAAAAAGATAAAACTGTAAAAGATAAAAAATTACATTCTCATGGTAGATTACGTGTATAGTTAATTAAGCACTAGCATACCAGAGTTTTCGCCTAAGAGGAAGCTTTTCCACATGTATAGGCGAGCGTTTGAAAGTTTTCCAAAAAAGCACCAGACACTGTCTGACAGGCCTACCATATCTGATCGGAAAGAACATTGTAGTTTTATTCATGATTAAATGAATTTAGTTGAACAATTAGACTCCTTAAAAGTGTCTACAAAATCTTTTAGTTCTTATTAATGATCCCAGTTCTAATTTTTCTTTACCCCTAGTCTATCAAAAAATTACTTTCTAGCACAACTTTCTGTTTATATTTTTGCCAGTAGATGGCGCCTGTGGCTTAATTTTTTAGTCCAACAGGGCTATTAGTCTTGAAATGTGATTCTGTATTGATTTCTTTTAAATGTCGTCCATTGTAAACGCTTTGTTTCACTTTTCATTCGAGTATACAATCGGCAAAATATCAGCTATTATCTTTTAAATTAATATGTTTGTAATTAATTAAGAAACTAAGTATTTACTTTTTAATCCGAATGATTTCAATAAGAATGATTTAATTTATGATTTACCTAATTGAAAACATTAAATATTTTTGCAGAATTTCGTTATATATTTTTCACACTTCTTTTCAAGTATAAAGAAGTTATATATGACGTTCCCATGTTATTCTATTGCATATTCATTTAGCATTCTATAAAATGTTTCGCTATTCTACCTGAACTGATTAAACTTCAAAAAGGAGTCGTCTTTAAATCGTTTAAATTAAAAAAAGAAGAAAGAAAAGCCACCTATATGAGAATTTCTAGAATTTTTTGTCTATGTTAATTTCGTTAGTATAATTTGGTATATTGTTATATTAGTGCCTTTGAAGAGTACCAAATACAAACTAGTGCTTTTAGTGGTTAGTACATTAAAACAATTCAGATTGTAAGGTTTTAGTTAAACTAACCAAGTTTATTTTAATTTAAATCTTTTCTATCTCCTCTCTGCTTCAACTTCCTGTCAGAAGAAGCGCGCGTTTTTAGCTTATGCTAATTTTGAAGTTCAGCCAAGCACTATTTAAGCCAGAGGTAGAAACCTCTCGGTGTGTGAGAGCTCAGACTCAGATCACGGTCACGCCGCTCAACGTTCGTCTGACCAGTTAGCAGTTTAAATTTATAAGCCATAGTGCTTACTACGTAATTGCATTGTAAAACAAATTAAAGTGCGGTAGTATTTAGTATACCTTGCTACGCACCCTTTTCGGTAGAGGCCAACTTCTGCGAATTGCTCTGCGAAGCAAAGTTTAATTTAAGTTCTATTTTAATTTATTTAAATTTATTTGATTGTTAAGTTCGACCAAAGTGTGGTCTGTTACGTTCTGTATCTCTCCCGAATTGGGAGGTTTGTATTTAATAGTGATTGAATAAAAGAGGATTTCAAATCCCTTCACGTGCAGTTATTCTCCAGCCCAGCAGTTACATCAGAACATAGCGTACCTTCCGCTCCCTGTTCCAGTTCAGGACTTAGAACGTAAGGATAAGAACCCTTTACAGAATTTACCATGTTCTCAAAGAATACACACAGAATGCTAAGTCCTGATAGTGGCGCCCGCACAAAAAGAAGAGGATGGCCTCAACAACAAGAAGACGAACCTGAGACACCTGCTGTACCTGTCCAGAATCCTGAGATAGCACCTCCTGGCATAGAAGGATTCGGCTACATCGTACAAACCATGCGAGCAGCCATGAAGCCAGCGGCAAGTTTTGACGGCAAGACAGCCGTAATCAATTTCCTGGAAAAGCTAGACTCCCACTTCATGCTATATCCAGTCCACGAATTTCAGAAAGTCGCTCTTGCTACCAGCGCTTTGAAGGGCCAAGCGCTAAGTTGGTTCAAGTGCATCGGAAAGAATCTCTTGGGGGAACCAGGAAGCCCCACATACACGTATGAAAATTTCAAGAATTCTCTAGTGAAAGCATTTCCCGTGGTGCGAGATCGAGCCAGATTGGAAGCTGAACTGTTTAGCCGATACCAAGAAAGAATAGAAGATTTGTCTAATTTTATTTTGAGGAAAATTCAAGTTTTCAAGCTTTTGTATGGAAGTCGCCCGGATCCTGAAATTATTCAAGTTATACTTCCTAGGCTACTGCCCCAAGTTCAAGATTTCATCGAACTAAGAAATCCAACAACATTAGACAGATTATTTGAGCTCGCGGTACAATTTGAAAGCCGAAGAACAGCCGACAACGAACGACGACGCCAATTTGAGCGAAGAAGTCAGTGGAGTTCGCCAAGACCGCAGCAAAAGCAAAATCAAAGTTACGGGAATAAGGCGAAGCAATGGCCGAAGAAAGATGTGTCTCCTAAAGCGAGCGGCGAACGAAGGGAATTTAATAGAAGAACAAGCAAAGATTCCGAGGGCAACCAGAAGAAAAAGAATTTAAACTAAGAGGGATTTCTTCGAGGAAGGTGAAGAAGTCCGAAGCAGCGCAAAACCCTTCCAAAATCAATTTAAACACCGTGGTCGTTAAGAATTTGAGTTTGCCGAAGATTGAAGTTCTAATCAACAACATACCGGCGACAGCCCTCTTGGATACAGGAGCCCAAAGCAGCTTCGTATCGGAAAGATTCTTTAAGAAGCACTTTCGACGTTACAGAATTTTTAGTGCAAGAGACACGGATGTCATAGCGGCCCAAGGAGAAAAATGTAGCTGTTTAGGAAAAGTACCATTGTTCGTGCGTATCAACAACGAACAGGTAAGAATCCTGTTTTATATTGTGCGTAACCTGCAGACTTGTATTATTCTAGGTGTGGACTTTTTTAGTTTGGCAGAAGCAAAAATTGATTTCAAGGGGGGAGAACTAACATTAAATATGAAGCCAATTGAAGCGAAGAATGATAAGCCCCCGCAGCTGGACTTGGAACATTTACAAGCAGAGGAAAAAGAGAAAATCCAAGGTCTGGTAAGTCACTTTGCGAATTTATTTAGTGATGTACCAGGCTTTACGCAGGTGGTGAACCACGACATTGACACGGGGGACGCTCAGCCAGTTAGGCAAAAGCCATATAGATATGATAGGACAAAAGAAGAAATAATTGAACATCATATTAAAGAGATGTTAAAGAATAAAATCATCACGCCAATTTCTAGCAGTTATGCTAGCCCCGTTGTCCTGTGTAAGAAAAATAATGATTACCCGATTACGCACCCGAAGCGGTGGCGTTTTGCTATAGATTATCGCAAGTTAAATTCAGTTACAAAATATCCTGTATATCCGTTGCCGATAATTGAAGAAATTATTCGAAATATTTCGTCTACAAAATACATGACTACATTAGATCTCACGAGTGGCTATTTTCAGATTGGGGTAAAACCCGAGGACGTACACAAAACCGCGTTCATAACGAAATCTGGTACGTACGCATTTCTTAGAATGCCGTTCGGATTATCCGGCGCGCCGGCAACGTTCCAAAGATGTATGGACATCGTCTTAAGACCAGTCCTTGGTAAAAGCACTTTCATATATTTAGACGATATTATAATTACGAGTAGTACTCTAGAACAACACTTACAAGATTTAAGAAAAGTATTTTCATTGTTAAACGAAGCTGGTTTAAAGATAAATGCGTCTAAATGTAAATTTGCCGCAAAAGAGTTACGTTATTTAGGATTTAAAATTTCCCAAAAGGGAATCGAAACGGATCAGTCAAAAATAGTAGCCATTAGAAATTATCCTGTTCCTAAAACAGCGAAGAAATTATCGTCGTTTCTCGGGATGTGTTCATATTACCGGGCTTTCATTAAAGACTTTGCAAAAATAGCTGAGCCACTGCTAAAGTTGAAAAGAAAAAAAGCTAGGTTTTCGTGGTCAGCAGAAGCCAACTTGGCGTTTCAAAAATTGAAAGACGCATTGACTCAAGCTCCCGTCTTAAAATTTCCAGAAGGGGATAAAGGATTAGAGATTTCAGCGGACGCTTCAGATTTCGCGATTGGTGCAGTGCTTTCCCAAAATGGTCAGCCCGTGGCTTTTTTCAGCCGAACATTAAATGAAACCCAAAGAAACTATTCCGCAACAGAGAGAGAAACTCTCGCAGTGTTAGCATCAGTACAGAAATTTCGTGTGTTCTTTGGAAGTTCTCCAGTAACTGTATATACCGACCACGCGGCGGTCACTAGACTCTATTCTGGAAAAAATTTATCACCCAGATTAATAAGGTGGGCTCTCAAATTACAGGAATATAACCTAATAATTAAACATACGCCGGGAAAGGAAAATGTTGTGGCAGATGCTTTAAGCAGAATTAACTTAGATGAAAATGGAAGTGTAATTAAGATAGCCATGTTAACATCCAAAGTATTAGATTCTCGTGAAACAGTAATAGCCGAACTCAAAAAAGATCCGGAGTTCAAAAATATATACAATTATTTGGCCGACCCTGAGAATTTCAATCATCCGGATATTGTGCCGATAAGAAATAGGGCCGAAAATTACGAATTAATTGACGGACTGTTATTCTATACGAAAGCTACTAATGAGAATCATGAATATAGACCGGTTATCCCAGCTAGCATGAGGTTGAATGTATTAGAAGAGTTGCATGATTGTGCCATTTCGGCTCATTTAGGTATAAGAAAAACTGTTCAGAGAGTTCGCGAGGCAGTTTTCTTTCCAGAACTGCAAAAGTTTACTAGGGCGTATGTCCAGTCGTGCCCAACATGTCAATTAAATAATTATGTTAATTTCCGCCCGGCCGGGTTCCTAAATAGTATTAAATCAGAATTCCCAAATCAAATAATAGGCATCGATTTACTTGGACCTTACCCTCGAAGTAAAGTTAACAAAAGCCGATATCTTTTAGTTATAGTGGATCATTTTAGCAAATGGTTAGAGTTAATTCCGTTAAAACGCGCGTCTGCAAAAATTGTAGTAGATTCAATTCTAAATAAGTATATTTTAAAATACGGGGCGCCCCTAAAAGTTATTTCCGATAATGGTCCCCAGTTTGTTAGTAATATGTTTGAGGAAATGTGTGCAAAACTGGGCATACGTCATCTAAAGATGGTCCCATATCGTCCGCAGTCAAACATAGCGGAACGGGTGAATAGAAATGTAGTGAAAATAATTCGAAGTTATGTGAAAAACTATCACTCTACCTGGGATAGCCATATCCCAGGTAGAGTGATAGGTAGAGTGATAGAATTTGCATTTGCACTTAGGACCGACAAACACGATACTACACAAAAAACACCCGCTGAACTGTTCTTAGCCAGGAAAATACTGACTCCCTTGGACAAGCTATTCTTTGTACAGGAAAGGGCAGAAGAATTTAAAATGAGTGATATACAAATGTTGATACGGGAAGCGACGGGAAATATAGAAACGGCCCAAAGAAAACAAAAGTTATATTATGACCAAAAAAGAAGAGAGGTCAAGTACAATGTGGGAGATGAAGTGTTGAAGATTAAACACAACTTGTCAAATGCCCCAGAAGAAAAGGTGGGGAAATTATTTCCGCGTTTTGAAGGCCCGTTCACAATTGAACAAATTACGGGGGCAGTGGTTATATTAAAAAGAAATGATGGTCAAACGCTCAAAGCGAATGTGGACCAAATAAAACCGTTCTATAATCGCAGCAAAATGGCTGTATTTAAAGATTTGTTTCAGGATCCGAGGCAATCGACTAACCAGGAAGATATACTTCAGCGAATACAGCAGGAACCAGCTACAACGGCATCGAAATGTCAGAAGAAGAAAGCTCCCCCTCAGCAAAGAAATAAGAACCAAAAATGTGGTTTCAAAAGAAAGTCTCACGATGCAGGTGAACAAATCTACGAACGGAATTACGAGCGTACCAAGAGAAGAAAGCAGAATGGGCAAGGGAAGCCCAATGTATCCAAAAGAACTGTGGAATCATCGGACAGGTGCCTGAGAAGCAAGAAACGCCGATTGCAGCCTGAGAATCAACTTCCCGAATACAGCAGGAACCAGGACAAGCAACGAGCAAGGGCCCAGGAGAGAAGGGCCCAGTCCACCAAACGTCCAGCGGAGGAACCTCCTCTACAAAGGAAATTGCCGAGGATACAACGACGGAATTTCAAAAGAAAAAGAGACGAGCAGGCTCCGAAAGAACAACAACGAAAAACGAGCAAACTGAACCAGGCTACAACTTACTCA
The DNA here is from genome assembly GCA_000611955.2 of Stegodyphus mimosarum. Classification (NCBI taxonomy): domain Eukaryota; kingdom Metazoa; phylum Arthropoda; class Arachnida; order Araneae; family Eresidae; genus Stegodyphus; species Stegodyphus mimosarum. Next base: position 186,799 of record KK117522.1, read on the forward strand.
AGTTTTAAAGATTGGGCCAAGAAACGGATGGACGATCATAATAAGATAAGTACAATTTCGTATTCAAAAGTTTAGTTAATTTTTGAGTATACTGCAAGTTGCAGGGCCGATTTTACCTCAAGCGAGGTTGACTTTTACGCCAAGTGAGCGATAAGTCCTCATATGGAAAGTAAAATGTTTTGTTAAAAGAATTTGTAATT
>KK117522.1:193589-207603 GCA_000611955.2 Stegodyphus mimosarum
TACAGAACATTCTTCTCGCCAGCATTTTACGTGTCTCAATGCAGCACAAACACTATACACTTAAAACCATAAAAGTCTCCTCAGGGTTCTAACCTGTGCCAAACAATATGGCAACCAGCAGGTTTAACCACGATACTAATCAAGACGGCTTATTTTAAGTTATCCTGTTGAGAATATTAGGAGGCTTGAAAGCAAAAATATAAAAGAGTGCTGTGCTCTAATTTGGATTCTAAACACCTATTTTTCAGTTTGCTAGCTGGTCAGGCTAAACATTTATAACACGAGAGTACGTATGAGAGGATGAGAAAATTTCTTACATTCTCTCTCAGTCAGAGGACAACTAGGGAGATGCACGAGACTCAGTCGATCACGGTAGTGACAAGTATTCCCCCTTTTTACTTTGGACTCTACTATAGAAATTTATTAGTATTTTCGGAAGCAGGAGGGCGAAAAAAAAATAATTGTGAGCTCGCTGCGATTCCAATCACGAATTTTCCAGTTTGTTCGCTAGGCATGCTAACCTCTTATCCATAAGAGCAAGCACAAAGAAATATGATAATTCTTTATAACCCTTCAAATTAAGGTATCGAAAGGTTTCTAATCCGAGATGCAATAAAAATTCCATATTTTATCCTACATTTAATTTCTAATGCGAGGTACAATGCAAAGTCTTTATTTTAGCTTACATTAAATTTTATTACCAAACTTTCTATTTAAATAGAAGAATCCATTTCTTTTTTAATCATAGCCTTATTAAATATTTTAATGAAATCAAATCTGATATGCATCAGAAACAAATAAACCTTTCCTTTCTCTGTCAAGGCTTCCCAAACCTTATTTCTCTGACAAGATTCAATATTTTCATGAAAATTTCTTGTATGTCATGTTATGGTATGGTACTTTTCTCTCGTTGTTTTTCTATAAAAAAACAAGCAACTGTTAAATCAATCGTATTTGCAGTCCAATCTGTAATACCCTAGCTATTGAGTGCAAATGGGTTTTTTCATTGATTGTCTCTTTGATATGAATGTTTAATGGTATTAGAAATATCTGCGTGAGCAAACGAGAATATGGTTCACAGCATAAAGGTTAAACAAGCTTAAATTTTTTTTGGATATTTTACAGAAAATCACCCGTTTTCCGAGACAACGTAAGTTCAGACATGATGTTTTGAACATTCGTTTAAATTTATTAAAACTAACTTTTTCTTAAATTCGTACAGACGCTATCATTCAAGATGCTTGTATAAAGCCTTATAATAATTTATTAGCATCTGATCCAATATTGTTATGTAATGATTGTTATGTATTACATACTTATCTTAATTGTAATGATTATCATAATTCTATTTTCAGTCATAGAAGTTATTAATTTGATTTTATTAGTTGATCTTAAATTTTGCCTTGTTGAAAAGTAATTGTTTTCAATTTAATTTTGGCAGTTTTGGTTAACCGCCAGACAAGAAGCAATTGTTCCGTGAAATTGTTCGAGAGTGCTTACGGCAACAGTGGAAAAAATGGCTGAAGATTTAGCGAAGAGGAAACCAACGAGGGTCGGAAACCCATGGAGGACCGAGTAGACATAGAAAGGGCGGAAGGCTCAGTTTTACTTCCCAGTAAATAACTAACGTGTATTCCTTTCTCTTGATAGATAGATATCCATGAAATAAAAAAAGGATGTCACTACTCACCTTTTTATTGTCATCACAATATGGGGAGCTACTTTGTCACAAGTACCTTGATACTTGCGGGAGCCTGCCCCTCTTTATATTCCCCAGGTATGTTAAAAGTCCGAAAGCATAAAAATCCATAGGTGACACATCGGGAGATTTAGTAGGGATATCAGTGAAGAGTATGGCCTTGATATCAATTTTTTGTTCCACTTCTTTTAGGAAATTTACAGTAGATTTTGATGTGTGACTGCTAGCTTTGTCCAGATGGAGTCTCACAGATTGTGATTCACAGATCACTGTGGGTAAAGCGACGGTATTTCATTCAGAAAAATTGGCGATAAAATATGTTCCTGATAGTATTTGGAGTTAATCTTGACATTGTTTTTGCACTCTCTTTATTTTTAACTTGCCATTATAAGAAAAACCAGCAACAACCATGAATCCCTTAGAAAAACTTTCTTTCGATTCTTTGAACCATGTACTTAAATTGTTTTCTCCCCTTTTATGATAATAAATGGTTCTTTTTTTGTTAAAGTCATTTAAATACACCCATGCTTCATCTATTGTGACAACTGTTTTCCATTTTTCTTTGGATAAGTGTTTCTCATATAGAATTCTGCAGCGCGTCCTGCGTTGAGCGATATGCTTTGGAAGAAGACGATGCACATTGCGTTTTTTCGCTTTCTTAAGATTTAAATCAACGTTTATCATTTGTTTACAGTGGACACCGAGCATTTTAATGATTTTGCAACTGTCCTTTGACTAGGGGGATTTTCTTTTAACATTAAACAGCGTATCTTTGCAATAGTCGAAGATGTCCGTTTTTTTCTTGGATACTTGTTTGGAATTTGTCTCCCACTTGAGGCTCCAATTTGACGTTTTCTTCCTTTCTTGTTGATGATATTACCTATCGACGCTTTAGATATCACATAACCATGACTTTCACATCGTTTTTGGATAACATAGTATGCATATTTCTCTTCGGAAAGAGCGTCAATATAGCCTTCGAACCACTGCTTTGTTAAATTCGCCATTTTCAATAAAAACAAACTTTCAAGCCACAGACGATAATTTTGACTTTTAAAAACATAGTAAAATTGCAATTACTTCTTTTGCAGCAAACAATTTTTATTACCGCTTGCCAAAATCGTCTAAAAAATGTACGAACAGCCTCTGTATAAGTAGTCAGCACTTCCGCTTGGTAAACTAGAAAATCGATGTTTTGAATCTTCCTGAGGGTCCAACTAATTTTTTCTACCTATTCCAGTATGTATAATGGTTTCCGAAAAATGACAGCATTGTTTTTCATACGGGATGATGTTTTGCAACGCATTTGTAACATTGCTTCAAAATGTGATGAAAAGAATTTCGTTTAGACACATTTTTATTTCTTTTACAAATCGTATTTTCCTTTTTTCCTTCTTTTTACAAAATAACATTAGGACTCACGTTTCAGTAATAATTCCATCTACTCTTCGAATAACTTTTTGTATTATTCTAGAAGGCTCAAGAATTTATTTATAAGCATCATCTCAGAACTGATTAATATAATTTTCGTTCAAATGCGCAACTATAAGGTAATGCCTATTTCCATTTATCTATAAAATAATCTGCCAGCATTAAGCATCCCACTTAAGCAGAAATGGAAACATGTCAAAACGAATCTAAATCTGGGTTTGTTATTCCACCAAGGCAACCGACCGATATCTTTCAAGTGGAAGACCGATGGACATTTGGCATTATTATCTCTTCCTCCAGTTCTGGACACGAGAGATAAACAAGGCTTAAGGGGCTTAATCAACGAAACCTGGTCCTGGAAGAGCATTTAAAATTTATTTAAACATTCGCTTCGAGCCGCTAAATGAATTGTAAATAGCCGGTAGGGGAGAATTCTAACCTGATATTCCGGTACAGTTACAGCAACAGTTGAAAGCCTTGCATTATTAACGCGGTGCTCGTTCGTTCAAGCAATGAATGGCATTAAGATTAGCAAGGGGAGAGAAAGCTTGTAGCAAGGGATAGATGGGATGTGGAGGGAGGGTAGGATTTCAGGATAGCTATAGTGAGATGAATTATAGTGCAGCGATCCGTCGTCTTTGCTTTGGGGGTGAGAAAATTGACGAGGGGAAGCAGTGAGATGAGAAGAATTTTTGCTTTAGGCTTTCACTTATTTCCTTATTATTAAGAATATTCATCTCAGCGCCGGAGTTGAAACAGACGTATGCACTGCAAAGCAAATAATAGCTTCTGGGGATCTAAGTAATTTTTCTCTCTAAATAAACAACAAAACGATTTGTTGTATAAATTTACTGATTCATTTGCATCATAATGTTGATTTTATCGAAAATTAATATTATTGTGTTTAAGTCTCAGTGTCCTTACACTTCATATTACTAAACTGCACAGTAAAACGTTTATTTTTTGTATTATAGCATGTTAACATTTTTCAGAAATTTCAAATATTAATGTGAATTTTATTCATAAAATGCATATATTATTCACGCATATAGAGTAAACTTTACTCAATAAAATTTTTAACTTTACAGTTAAACGTAAATAACGCTTCGTTTGCATTTTTATGCGGCAGGAAGGAGCCATCGTAATAGAAACCAAGAGTTATTCTTCGCAAGACTGTTTTTATATTACTTAAAAGAAATAAAGTAAAATTATTTTAGGTTTTTCTCCTAAGCATTTCTGAGAAGCTTTTGTAAAAGGCTCCAAAGAAGCAACCAAACCAAAGAAGAAATTCACATTGGAAACCAAAGAACCAAAGAAGCAAATTCACATGGGAAATATTTTTAAGTTTCCTCAAAAGGTCTTAGTTTGTTTTGTTTTCACTTGAAGACGAGAAAATGGACTATATACACTAACAATAAATAAACACTTATAATATAATATAATAAATATAGTATCACTTTTAATATGAAGTAGGCCATCCACATGACGACTGAACACTTGTATATTTTTCACTAAAGAATACACAATAGCATACTTCTTACACTATTAATCACCATAAGCAGATCACGTTTTCGAATACACACTCTATAATAAAAAAAAGGGAAAAAGAATTCTCGTTACCATGACGACCATATGACATCACACGGCGATAACGCCATCTGTTGCAGTCTCGATACACTAAAGATTCTTGAGGTATAAAAAAAAGTAAACAGGTCTTAAAAGAACAAAAAACTAAAATTATATCATACAGCATTTAAAAACCTAGAAAAACTGGGAAAGAAAAAACTACTCTAAAAACATAGTAAATAGAAACAAAATAGAAAGTTTAGTTTTGAGTTTTAAAACTTGGAGGTCACTGAGAAAACTGAGAGCCTTAAAGGAGGTGATAGTGATGAAAGTGCTCTTACTTGAGACACTGATGATTAGCTTGGTGGCAGATACTGAAGACCATTTACGTCAACTGCAGTATCCGCTTATCCTCTTGCCGAGAAACAAAATTGGTAACTTGTTCGAATTCATAAGAAATGCTTGCAGTACAATAATATTCCTAGTACAATAATATTCCTCATTGCTTAACTTCACTCATTTTTGTATTCTATAGGTCTTCGAAGACAAGGAAAACTTAAAAAAATTATTTACATATTTATTTAATCCCTTTCTGAATTAAGGTTACAGTACGAGGTTCATTCCATCTAACATGCCATTTCTACCTTAATTTTTTCCTGCAACTTCTATTTCTTTGGATAACATTCATCAAAATGTAAATTAGTATGAGTTCAAAAAACGAGCAAATGTAGGTACTTCCTAGATACATTCATTGAAAAATCATCAACTCATTAATGACTTTTTTAATTTTCGAAAACCTTTTTTTTGGTTTGTAGGTAACTGTTCTGTTCATGTAAAAATATAATAAAAAAGCAATTTATTAAAAAAACTCTCATAAATAGAGACGTAGTTTTTATACCAGTCGACAGTTAAGTTAGGAGAAATCCCACTTTTTTCTCAAAGAATTCCAATCAGTTTCCAGCCCACATTCTAATGCTTTGCTTGCAGTTTTTGCTATTGCATTTATGACATACAACTTTATAGAATGTGAATTCTTGCATTTTTTAATATTGGACAAGACATAATCTCTGAAGAAATATCACGCTTTGTTTTGTATCAGCAGATAAACTCAACAGTCACATTACGATTTGTTATGATAAAAAGGGCTCTCTTCAGATAGTGGAGAGAGTGAATTGATGGTTAAATATAGAGTTATAAATCCACTTACATTGTAACACACGTGTGATAGTCGCCTGCGTCGCTAATCTGGTATGTATATTCGAATATATTCGAAAATCATGGCTGTATTATCGAACGTTGAATCGAGGATGCGGATAATTAGTCAAAAATAACCTTTTAGTTTATCTAACATGTTATTGTCATCTTAATTCTTTCCTCGATCTGTAGCATTTATCAAAGTGAAAATTAGGTAGGGCTTATACATAAAGCTAATGCGTGATTTAGAGAGATATTCGCAGCAACACGCCTTAAAAATCAACTTCTGTCTGCCAATCTGCTTTTGATAAGTGAATTTCTATATGTATTATTTGGCAAGTAATTTCTGTATTTATTAATGGTTATGACCAGGACTCGTGGACGGCTGGCACTGACTGGTTACGTATTTAAAGCTGTATGTTGCGTCGCACGTGCTTAAGTATATTTGTATTCCCCCCGACCTCTTTATTAGCAATTAATAATGCGCCTGAAAACATCAATTTCTTAGCAGCCTGTTTGTGTGTGGATATGAATTTTTTTATTACTTCATGAAGCATTGTAATCACGAAAAATTCCGGGTACCATACTTCAATGAAAATATTCACTTTGATCGCTATCAAATGCAATTTAACGATGTTTTTGACAGAGGTAAAGACGGCCGCAATCTCAGAATAATAATAGAATAAATTACTCTTTTTCTCCAAACCAATCATAAAATTGATGCTATATACCCACTCTGTTACTCGGCTTAATGAGCGTTTTTTATTCTTATGTGTTGATAAATTGTGCATTTTATGCTTTAAAAATGATTGAATTATGTTGTTTTTATCTTCCTGTTAATGCTTTTATGCCTTTAGATAACCTGAGTGTAATAGTTGTACAATTTTCAACAATTTAAAAGTTGTTTCAGTGCGGCTAAGCCTGTAGAGACATTAGGTTATTACGAAATAGGAGAGGTGAAAATAAGCAACGCCTTCGCAAGGAATCGAACCGCGGACCTCTCGGTAACACGTCGACCATGCAGACCATTACACCACGAAGGCATACGAAGAAGGCGTGAGAAATACCTTATATACTCCACCTTTTAAAGGGCGACTGGGGTTTTGGGGAGCCAATCGCCAAATCACGGTGATGGAGAATCATCATCCACCACCTTTTTTAGTTCGGATGCCAGTGTAGAGACATTAGGATTATTTAGAAGCCGGAGATGTGAAAAATGTGCAACGCTTTCGCCGAAAATCGAACCACGGACCTCTCGGTTACGCGTCGAGCATGCAGACCACTACACCACGAAGGCATGCGAAGGAGGCGGGAGAAATACCTTATAAGCCTAATTTTTTTCACCATAGGAATCATACTTGTTTACATTTGAAACTTAGCAGAATAGTGAATTTGTTGCTAATCTAGAGAAATTAAGCTTCGCAACAGCAAAGTTAACGTCTTCCTTTATTGTTGCGAATTAAATCATACTTAATCCATTCTGGAATTATCATTTAAGTCATTAAATTTTCTAATATATTGATTCAGCATAGCGTCCACAGCAATTTAAATCACTTTCTACGCCTTCAGTGTATTTTTGCCGAGTGAGACAAAAAGTGAACTTTCAGTTTTGTGCACCGAAAAATCTGCCTTATTACGCGCTGATCGAAGTGCTTGTTTTTGCTTAGAAACCGCAGTTTTAATTGTAAAAAATGTTCTTTAAATTGTTTTAACTGTACTTATGTTTTATATTTTTCTATAGTTTTCAATTTTTAATAAAGATATTTTGAGGTTTTATGTTTTTTTGCTTTGTTGCGAAGAGAGAACTGCATTAATTGAATGAGAAATATATCTCTAATGAAATTCGAGGAAATAAGTTTAAATGAAGTGCAGCAAAACATGCGTATAATCTAATATTTCATTCAAGGAAGTCACACCAGTTCTGGCGTACACATCAGATTTTTCATTAAAGCTTAAGTCTAAGAGTCACCGATCGAACGATTAAGCACTTGAAGCTGTATTTTGTATTGCGCACATTTAAACTTTTCCTTTCTAAAACTTCACAAGTAGTGAGTGGTTCATAAGTTTCATTAAATTTCGTTTTACTATAAAATGTAGTATATGTAATAATATGTAAATGTAGTATATATAATATAAAAATGCTTTGAATAAAAATTGTAGTTACTTTTACTTCCTGTCTATGCATTTGAAGTTTCAGATTTCTAATAAAGTGAAAAGATGAGAGTCGATGAAACCATAGTGGGGATTTAAACAGGATATAGTTCTTCATACACTATCTAAAATAAATACATTCGTGTGCAAAATCAAGCTCATAGTGCATGGATGCTCAAAGTCCACGTTGTGATATCAAACTGAAAATGATTCTTATATGGGATATGGTTCCCTCTTACAACCAGACGGGTCGCGCAGTTTGGTGTCATACGAGACATGAAGCAGATGAGGAGTGGCTGTGGCAGTCGATCTCCCTCCTGTAAAAAAGAAGTTTTCAACCAGGGATCCTAAAAAGTCTAAAATAGGGCTCTAAAGGGCAGTTCCCACTGAGGTTTATTTGAGCTAACGGAGACAACTGACGTAGCCGACCCATCTATAAAACCGTATTTTTCCCATAGGGCAGGAAGTTGAAAAATCTGACCTGCAGGCATAACGGAGCTAGTCAAGACATGGAACTGACTCCGTTAGCTCAAATAAACCTCAGTGGGAATGGCCCTTAAGAACTCCTTTCTGTACCTCATAGCAGCCAAAGAACCTTTGTGAAACAGTTGCACGGGAGTGTTACTATCTGACATGATGCCTGCCCAAACTATTACACCTCTACATCCGTAAAGATACTTTTACTTCATGATGGAGAGATGGTATCGTGTTCCAGGCTCTCTCCAGATACATGTAATCTGGGCTCCAGTGGCAGCATAGAGCTAAAATTAGAACTGTAAAACTGTGTCCTCAGTCCTGTGACAAAAAGAGAAATTAGAGTCCTGTTCGCTGCGCTAAAAGTTCCGAATAACGATCCTCTGATTCTTGGCTGATCTTGTCTAGGTCTGCTCTGATATGATCTGATAATGTATCCAGTGTCCTGAAATTGTTTCCAAAAATTGCAGACTACAATGGGAACTACACTGACTTCTGTAGCCACCTGCGCTTTTAATTGGCCTACTTCCAAGTTACTGACTTTCCTTCATCTCATTCTATCATTCATACGCTCGCATCTACTCATTTCATCTGATACCTTAGAAAATTTACCTAACTCTTGAGAGAAAACACGAAGAATATCGTAGAGGAGTACGAGTACACAAATCCTCCAAAACCCTTCATGCGCGTATCTTTCCTGCACAATTTCAGCTCCGCACACACGCACGTCTATGCTTACGTATTCGACTCCGAATATTTGCATAATTCTTCGGCGGCATAATTAGTGCCTTTGGTTGAATATCTTTTTGTAAAAGTAGACATAGTTTGCAAATTTTCTTAATTTTGCTCACGAGTATACTTCGTTGTTTCTCTTTTTTATTTTTATTTATTTTCACTCAAAAGCAAAAATACCTTTTGTATTCCTTTAGCAACTCCAAAATTAGTAAGAAACGCTTTAAAGGCGAAGTGAAGCGATCTCTCAGTCATAGACAAAATATGCAAACAAAAATAATGCACAGAACAACAAAATGTAAGCAAAAAACGAACATTCTGAGTATTGTGAAGACATATATGCATATCTTTACTATAAAAATTTGAAAAACAAATGAAGTTATTTTTTCTTATCCAAATTTTTGAGTCCTGATTAGATATACTGCTCCTGTCCAGATGAGGGTTTTTGTCTGTTTCAGAGTTAATACATTGTTTATCCAGCAGTTAATATACTGTTAATGTATATACCCAGCAATCCTTCTGGGTATTCTGAAATTTCTCATTAAATGGAAGTATGGGCGCATAATATGATATGTTGTTAGAAGATTTTGATGCTACTGCACAGACTTAAATCTCTATTTTTTAATTTTTATGCAACTATTATCTCTTAAATATTTTATGGCAAGATAAGTGTTAATTAATAAGTGCCATTAATCAGGTAGCAATGCATTTATTTACATGAAATACAGAATTTTAAATGAATAAAAGCGAAACCCTACGTTAGAAAAAGATTCAATTATTTTTTAGAACTGCAGATATGAAAGAAATCTACACAATGGAATACTGCATTATTTACATATAGCTTATCAGTATGTGCTGTAATTAGCTTGTACTTTTTCTTACGATAATTTTAACTCTTTAAGTAAACTGTGATATGTGTAAACTGCTGAACTCCTGCTACTGCAAATGATGATTTAGTGTATGCAGCTATGCAAGAAAGATCCTCTGCGTAACGTAAGAAAATTTATTCACATAAAGTAAAATAATTTTATTAAGAATTTTGTACATAGATAGGTAATTTTAGTGAAATTGTATATAAAAGTGTTGTAAATAAATTTATTTTGTGTAAAAAATGTAGGGGCAAATCTGTTTAACATTGAGTGAATGGCTATCTTGCTAATTTGGTAAGATATCCCCAACCTGGCAACGGTTTTGGTGACTAATTTTAGTCGTCTAATTTGGCGAGAAATCGCCAAAAGTCGCAAATTTTGGTCCGGCCCCTGTATCATCGTAATAGGCCCCTGTATCATCGTAATATATTTGAATAAATGTAATTGATTTCATGTGTAACTTTAGCTGTGTTTGACCCTCATGTGCCTTTCAGTCACGTCGAGAAGGAGAAAATACTAGAAATATCTTGGCGGCCGGATGAAAAGTCTATAAGGTCGGAGAGAACATATGCCTCGAGTTCTTGTTGTTATGAGCTGTTCAGAGCGACTTCGGAGTAAGATGCCTTTCAGATGCGCTTTGATTGCGCTGTGTTTAACGCTCCTAGTAGTTTAAAGTGTACTTACTGATTATATTCTGTGATACTGTAAATAGTAGTACGACGATTATTTCTGTAGAAAATACCAGACCTCTGAAGTGTTTCTTTAGTAATTAATTTAGTAATTCTTTAGTAATTCCTTTAGTAAGTAAATTTTATCAACCTATCATGGACTTGTGGGCATTCAATCTATTGCTACCCGTACGCAGGCATTAATATTTAAATAAGTATGTCAGGACTTAGTGTTCTGTGCATACTCTTTGCAAACATGGTGAATTACTCACAAGGTTCTTATCCTCAAAATCTAAGTCCTGAACTGGAACAGGGAGCGGAAGGTACGCTATGTTCTGATGTAACTGCTGGGCTGGAGAATAACTGCACGTGAAGGGATTTGAAATCCTCTTTTATTCACTCACTATTAAATACAAACCTCCCAATTCGGGAGAGATACAGAACGTAACAGACCACACTTTGGTCGAACTTAACAATCAAATAAATTTAAATAAATTAAAATGGAACTTAAATTAAACTTTGCTTCGCAGAGCAATTCGCGGAAGTTGGCCTCTACCGAAAAGGGTGCGTAGCAAGATATACTAAATACTACCGCACTTTAATTTATTTTACAAAGCAATCACGTAGTAAGCACTATGGCTTATAAATTTAAACTGCTAGCTGGTCAGGCGAACGTTGAGCAGCGTGACCGTGATCTGAGGCAAAGCTCTCACACACCGAGAGGTTTCTACCTCTGGCTTAAATAGTGCTTGGCTGAACTTCAAAAATTAGCATAAGCTAAAAACGCGCGCTTCTTCTGACAGGAAGTTGAAGCAGAGAGGAGATAGAAAAGATTTAAATTAAAATAAACTTGGTTAGTTTAACTAAAACCTTACAAGTACAGGTATATTATTAGGCTAACTCAACATTTCACTGTCTTACACCTTTAACGTTATGCCTGCTACTAACACCACCGGTGGAGAGGCAGCGCCCTCTAGCCGAATGCCAAGGGAAATAAATATGTAACGCCTGCTTTATTAAAGCTAAAATGTAGCTAGATGCAGTGTGATCTTATTTTCTTTCTTCTAACTCAGAAATTCTTTATCTATACGATTATACGTTTGCATTCATGTATGTTTCATCGATATGTTTTCCTTAATTAAGAAAATTTTCTGATGTACGCCTAAGAGATATGCAGCAGCTCGATTAAAAGAATATACACCTAAACACACTTAGCGTAAGATAAGGATATACAAAACAGAATTGTTTCATGAATAATCAAAAAGCGTCTTTCAAAAACAGGATGCGCAGCACTTGACTGCTGCTTAGGCTTACAAGACCTATGATGAAGGTCGTTGAGGCCCCAAAATTATCTCATCATTTCCCGGAAGTCTGTTTTTCCCTTATGAAAGCAGAGTAAACGCGCAATTAAAGCTCTTAAAGGGCCACTGAACTTAGGTCTGCCCACTGCATTAATTTGGCTCTGGGGATGCATTGTTAAATTAATGATTAAAGACTGAAATAGAACAATTAGTACGAGATAAAATAGCCTATTTATTGTTACTATGCTACTATATATAATTTAATAAATTCTGGTAAAACGATAATTATATACTAGTGGACATATCTCAGAAAGATAGAAATGTTATTATCTGACTTCCATTTTAACAGACTAGAAAAGATATCAAGAAAGCCATGAAATCTCTTCTTTTATTACACTTTTCATTCGCTATCTCTCCACATTTGAAGATTACCAGAGCAAAAAAAGGGGAAAAAAAGGAACTTGATATTTTTTTTCTATTTTCCCAAATACCGAGAACCTCCGTCATGTCCGGGAGGTTACAGAAAAGAATCTCTTGGAATCTATATTTCAGAAACTCCAATTCCGTCCTATAATAAATCAATGATTCCATTAACAAGAAACCAATGAGCGAAGAACAGGAGACAGCGCTGAGGCATATGTCATTCTCTTTTGCTTCACTTGTTATTTTTCCCCCTTTTCGAAGAATTTAGAGAAGTTGATTTGGTTTCTAGAGAGACTAAGATCAAGAAGTGTCGGATTTGTCTCCAAATAGTCGACATACATACTATTCTGTTATATATATATATATATAGCATTTTGCCTCTGAAATTAAATATATTTCTTACACAGACTGTTGTTTCATAAATATATCATAACATCGAAATTCGAAAATATGGCCTTGTTTATTTGCTGACTTGGCTCGTCTGCTTGGAATATCAGGAATAGATTTTATTCATATATTCATGTTCAAGAACGCTTTTATTTACATTTAAATTGTTCGCATAAAATATAGCAATGAGACGTTCTGATTCTTGACGTCTGTCCTATCTTCGAAATTTTTTTAAACACAGTTGAAGAATAGTTATTTTAATTCGGATTATTTTAATTCTGTACATACCCCAATATTAACTTCCGAAGTCAAATTCATTAAATATTATTATATGTAAAAGGCAATGGAATTAACATAGTCAAATATATTTTTAGAGTGCATTAGACCATTCGTTGCGTCCCCCTCAGAAATCTACAGTGTTTTAGTAACGAGAATAAGCTGAGTACATTTACCACAGAGAGATCATCATGTGCTGACTGGAAGCTTAAAGATAGCATTAGCAGAGAAATAGACAAGAACATTTATTCAAGCTAGCATTGCATGAACAAAAAAATAGCATTAACCATTGCAACTTAGGAACTGATATTAATGTACTTAATAAAATCACAAAAAATTCGAACCACCAAACTTCTAGTACTAGAGATGTGCTAACCACGTACGCTAAGTATGAGAATGTGCGATAAGTTGCTTACATTTACGTCAATTTAAAAGACGATTAGGAAGAGGCGTGATATTCAGTCGACCAAAACTTAGTAGTAACTAATTATTATCGTATATTTGATTTCAGTGCGGAAGACACTGTAAAAAATGTTCTCAGGACATCCCGACAGTGTTGTCTCCCAGATAAAAGCGCAACCTCAAGATATTCCGTAATATCGCCCTAACCTCCTAAACACATCCTCCCGAGTACTTAGTGACACATCTCAATATATCCTCAAGACATCCTAATTAACTCCCGTCAGCAGCATCCGTTGATGTTACCAGTATTTGAAGTCCTACTTACTACATCCTCAAGACATTCCGGAATATCCCACTAACTTCTTAAACACATCCTATTATATCCTTAGTACATGTTACCTTGGTCCCATAGAAAGCGTAAGAAATATTATTAGCATTCCT
>KK117522.1:207616-246021 GCA_000611955.2 Stegodyphus mimosarum
TTCCTGCTTATTACATCCTTGGGATATCCCGGAATATCCCAATTACCTACTTAACACGTCCTCCCGAGTGCTTAATGTTACATCTCAGTATATCCTCACGACATCCTATTTAGGTCTCATCGACAGTATATGTTACCAGGATCTATGACAGACATTTCGGACCAAGAAATATGAAACCGTACTCTCGCTAGAGTTCGAAACACGTATCTTCAAATAGGAGATATATATGCATACCACATACATCATGATAGTAAGCAAGGTAGAACAAAGTGATTTCTTGCATAACAAAGTAAATAAAAGTTAACGTAGATTTAATACTACTTTTCAATAATTAAAATAATTTGAGCATAAGTTATTGTTATATCGCCTGCAATGTTGTATCACAGCTTTACAACTTTTTCTTCTATTATTGTGCTCTGAATGCTGCATATTTATCTAAGTATCAGTTTGTTTTTACTTCCTTGTACGAAGTAAAAAGGAAGTATTGTAATCGCGAAAAATTTCAGGTATCATATTTCAACGAAAATATCCATTTTTACAGTTAACGAATGCAATTTAACAATATTTTTGCGTGACATCTGTACTCAAGGACAGAATAAAGGACTCTTTTCCTCACAAGAATTTTAAAACTGATTTAAAATGGACTATGAAGACATTTTTTCGTGGCTTCTGCTTGTACGTACGTACGTACGTATCTCGCATAACTCAAAAATGATTAGCCTCAGAACGTCGAAATTTTGTATATAGGACTCTCATAATATGTAAATGTGCACCTCCCTTTTTGATTGCAATCAGCAGCACCAAACGGATATGTATACCCACTCTGTTACTCGGCTCAATCAGCTCAGATTTTTTTATTCCTACATGCTGGCAAATTGCGCATTTTTTGCTTTAAAAATGATTGAATTATATTGTTCTTATCTCCCTGTTAAGGTTTTGTTTTTATACCTTTAGTAAATCTGCATGTAATATTTGTAGAATTATCAATAATTTAAAAGTTGTTTAAGTGCAGCTAAGCCTAATTATTTTACCGTATAACAGCCATATTTGTTTACATTTGAAACTTAGCAGAATAGTGGATTTGTTGCCAATCTAGAGAAACTAAACTTCGCAGCAACAAAAATAACACCTTCTTTTATTATTGCGAATTAAATCATGCTCAATCCATTCTGGAATTTATTGGAGGAAATAAGCTTCTAAGATTTACTTCGTAATTTGTAATGTAGATATTTTGCATTTTTACGTATTTTTGCCCAGTCGCGAAGTGAGAACTAAATTAATTGAATTAGAAATAGTGAATCGTCTGTGAAAAATGGTTTCTTTTTTGTTTGTTTGTTTAATTTCTTTTATACATCGTTTTAGATTTCTTATAGTATTTGAATACAACATGTAGCAACAGTTAGATAATTCTCCAGATGATATAACTTTTTGTGCATTCTGAGTCATAAAATGAATGAGATGTAACGCTGTTAAGTGAACCTAGCGCCAGAGTGTCGCTGAATTTCAAAGAGTGCATTTATTCTATTGTGGCGTATGCGCTATTGACGAAGTAGATTTAATTCAATCCAGTAAGTTTAAATGAAGGGCAAGAAAAAATGCGCATAATTTAATATTCAGTACAAAGAAGTCATGTTGTGTACACATCAGGTTTTTTGAACATGTAGTTTCAGACGGGGTTGCCTTTTATAATAAAAATTATAAATCTATTACTTTAACAAAAGCAAAAGTTTTCAAGGATCAAAGTAGGGTTATGACCGAGTTTCAACAAACAGTCACTTTCACTAGTATATAATACATTAGAAATTGTATTTTCTTCTTAAAATGACAATCAAAATACACGTTTTCTGCCAAACATAGCATATATTGCAGATGATCGTAAAATTTTCAGGATTGCCTGCAGTACCGATTATCTTTAATTCACTGCGACCGGATATATATCGGAAGCCTTTTCATGAAAGAAAATCCTTCTAAAATAAATTTTAAAAATTCAATGATGATACTAATAAATGTAATCTCAGTTATTATAATAAAGCAAATGTATTTTCCATTCATAGTTAATATTTACTAATAGATTAAGTAGGAAAAACGATGCCGTAAATACATATTAATAGGTATACATCAGATTAACGAATATGTCATTTTTTCTGTCTGAAATCTGGATACTATAACTGATATTACTATATCCAATGGTTTACCTTTTGTTTACGAAGAATTTATTGCTTACTATGAACTTTTTCAACAAATCTTTAGTTGATATGTTCAATAAACGTTTATCAACTGATTGGTGTGTTGACTTTTGAAGACACCCTTCAATCAAACTATTTTCCCACTAAAAATTTAAAAAAAAAATCCGTCATCATAAGTTTGGTTAGTTGAATACGGTAAAGCATGTGAGAGTTTTCTGTTTAAACTAAAGGTGCCTTCATGGAGGACTTTTTGAAGTAAACTGTCAATCCGCAGAGAAACAGACGTATAATTTTTACTGCTCAAAATTATTACTTAAACTCACTGGCTGCTGCTCTCGAAATAAAGTTTCAATGCTTTCTAATGAAGGAGGGAAAATTTCTTTTAGAGTAGATTACAATATTCTGTAATGAGTTATTTGCATGTAGATAGCATGATCTTACACGTTAATTAATTACACAGCAAAAGTCTAAACTAAGTAATTTTGCTGTTGTGGCTATTAATCGTCCTGATTCAAACATAATTTATATTAAATCTAGGAAATTTACTATGGTCAAGGGAGGGGAAGACAACAGCGTTTATCGATCTCTAAGGTCTTGAGTTCCTTCAAGGACGTATCCTAAATCTTTCATAAAAGGTATGCTACTTCATATATTTTACTTCCTTCTATGAAGTGAAGGAAGTATTGTAATCAGGAAAAATTTCAGGTGCCATATTTCGAAGAAAATATCCATTTTGACTGCTATAGAATGCAATTTAACGATTTTTTTGCGTGACATCTGTACGTAAGAACAGAATAAAGAACTCATTTTTCCCAAACGAATTATAAAACTAATTTAAAATGGATTCAGAAGAGATTTTGTTTGTGGCGTCTGTCCGTATGTATCTCTCATAACTAGAAAACGAGTAGCCGCAGAAATTTTGTGTATACGGCTGCTACAGCATGTAATTGTGCACCTCCTTTTTTGATGGCAATCGGCCGCACAAAAAAGTAATTGGCAAAAATCACAGTTTTAGAAGTTTCGAAAAAACTCTTCAAAATCTTCACGAGTTCATAGTTAAAACTAGTTACAAATTAAATATTCCAAATTTTGCCTTTATGACTTAGAAACATGAAATGTTAGAAGAAATGAAGCAAAAATTCCGAAGAATTGAATTTGCTAGCATGGAATTTCCTCAATCCTCTTATGCAGATTTGATTATTAAGATTTGAAGCAAAAATTCGTAATCACCAAAATTGACAAATCCAGTAATAATTTCAGCATTGTTTGAAAATTTTTTTATGTCTCACTAGTTGATGCTGAATTGAATAATGCCATTACTTACAAACTTACCAATACACAAGAAAATGTCATAGCAAAAAAGCTTAAAGCAATTCATAAGAAACTACAAATTACACAACCATCTAACTACAATAAATTAGAAAATCTTTATGCTCTTCCTAAATCCCATAAATCACTACTCAAATTTAGATTTATAGTAAATGGTGCAAATACACAGTCCAGTCACATTAATGTGACCACCACGTACTTTCCATGTCAGAGTTAAATAACCAATCACAGAAGGCAGGTGGCAGCACAGTGCAGTTGAGCGTATATAAAGGGTGTGTGAGGGCTTCGGAAAACATTTCAATCGTTGGCGTAATGCAGAAACGAAGCGATTTATCCGACTTCCAAAAGGGCATGATCATTGGCTTTCGGGCCAAGGGTGGAAGCATTTCCGAAACGGCTGAGTTTGTGAACTGTTCGCGTGCCGCCGTGGTAAAAGTGTACCGTGCATGGCAAAATGGGACTGTCCAAAATCAGCGACGTGGCAAATGTGGTGCACCACGGGCCATAGATGACAGAGGCGAACGACGGTTGCGGAGATGCGTTCGGGCAGATAGACGGGCTACCGTTGAGCAACTGACCACCAAAATGAACCAAGGGGCTACCAAAAGTGTCTCCCAAAGTACTATTCAGCGAACATTGCTGCGTCTGGGCCTCCGAAGCAGACGCCTGGTTCGTGCACCTATGCTGACTGCTGTTCATCGACGGCGAAGGCTAGAATTTGCACGCCAGTACAGCAGCTGGACGTCCACTGAGTGGCGACAGGTTGCGTTTTCGGATGAATCGCGTTTTATGCTCCATCGGACAGATGGACGTTGGCGTATAAGGCGTGAAACCTCTGAAAGGAACCACCCTGCAACCATTGCCGGAACGGTCCAAGCTGGAGGCGGGAGCATTATGGTCTGGGGAATGTTTTCCTGGCATTCTCTAGGTTCACTGATCATTGTGGAAGGCACAATGGATCAATACAAGTACGCATCTGTCCTTGCGGACCATGTTCACCCCTACATGCGCATTGTTTTTCCTCAGGATGATGGCATTTTCCAGCAGGACAATGCGAGGTGCCATACAGCTGCCAGTGTACGTGCGTGGTTCGAAGAGCACCAGGATGAGTTTACCGTCCTCCCCTGGCCAGCAAACTCACCTGACTTAAACCCAATCGAGCATCTGTGGGACCATCTCGATCGAGTTGTTCGCGCCATGGATCCTCAACCGCGTAATCTAGCGCAGCTGGCCACGGCATTAGAGTCGGCATGGCTCAACATCCCAGAGAACACCTTCAGGGACCTATGTGACTCTCTTCCTGCACGTGTCGCAGCAGTCCACTCTGCGAAAGGTGGTTATTCTGTCTTTTGACAGATGGTCACATTAATGTGACTGGACTGTGTAATTATAAAAAGAATTTAGATTACATATTTGCAATTAAACTTTAAAAAATCTGTATTTTAATTCATCAACTAGTTAACAAGCAGCACAACTATTGTTGGATTATGTATAATAACGCTCCAGTTTTCAACACATTTAAAAGTTTAGAAATAAAGAACATTAACTGCTATGACTTTGAAAACCTTTATACTTCTCTACCATTAAACGAAATTTATACTAGTTTAATACAACTCCCACAACTTTTTCCTGACATGCTAAGAATCCTCTGAATTGTAAGAGGGAAAATTTACCTGTATTGTGCATTATTGAATAACCACATTAAATTCAATATTAAGATCTTTCAGCAGGTGAAATGAATTCCGATGGGAGCAAACAGTTCTACAGAAATATGTAACCTATTTCTTTATGCTAATGAATATAAATTCCAACTAAGTTTGAATAAGAATGAATTAAAGTTATTTGCACACACATTTAGATACACTGATGATATTATAACTTTCAATAATAATTCAGCTTATGAACAATTCAAAATTTACCAGATAGTGTAACACTTAATAGAACTAATACGAATCAAAATCATATTGAATACCTTGACCTGCTTATAATGAAACGCAGCAAAATTAAATTATATGATAAAAGGAGGACATTCCAGTTTGAAGCTATCAAATTAATTAATTGGAACTCTAATATCTCTAAAATATAATAGATAACACTTTTTATAGCCAAATAATTAGAATATATATATTGAAATAGAAGATTTAAAGGAAGAAATAATAAAACTAATTAATGTTCAGGTTAATAACCAAGTTCCAACACAATTTATTAATTTCTGTATTAAAAAGGCAGGCGTTAACATTTCTTTTTAATTTTTTGGCTCTTTATGTTATGATAATATTACCTTAAACTTTAAATGGAGAGTAATGGAGGATTTTAAAGAGTTAAGGGATTATACTTATAAATATTAACTAATCAATAATTTGTATAAATATTTTATCTATACTGGATTCTTTCCTTTTACTAATGAAGGGCCAAACTCTTTTCAAAAGTCTCATTTATAGCCCGAATTGCGTGAAGATTTTTATCTAATTTTTCTAATTTCCTTACATTTGGCCGGTATTTAGTTAAAGTTTTGATTGAACTTGTAAACTTATGTTTTAAATAATGCAGTCTAGTACAAAAAATCCTATTTAAAAAAATTCAATTTTGATTTAAAATTAAATTAATTAATTATTAAAATGTTTTTTCAATCTGTTAGTTTTACTTCAAAAATTTTTTCCTAAAACATTTTTTCAACTTTTACATCCGTAGTAGTTTGCAACATTTATTTTCAGATACAGCAGTTAACGATTTTTTTACACATTTTTACAATGCCTCAAACTTAACAACATTTTTGCACACAAAACAGAATAAGTTTACATTTAACATTACTTAAAATTTACAGAATAGTTTTTTACAATAGCTCTCGCGGGTAGCAACTTAACACTCAACTTTACATTGTATTAGCTCCCTCTATTTTTACATTTAGCAGTAACAGACTACTCAACCTCAGTTGGTTTTGTAAATGCTAGTCCACTCACAGGAATTCAAATTTAGTAGTTTTAGGTAAGTCAAATACCTAGAATTTTCTATTTACTGGCTTTTTTAGTATTTTTTATAATTTGCTAGATTGTATATAGCTTTTAGGTTTATAGTTTTTTAGGCTTACATGCATAATTCGTGTGGGGGAAGTTTTCAATAGGCAAGAGTTTCTAAATTACTTTTGTTTTTCTAAAAAGTAATTTGGTTTTCTACTTATTGACCTTTTATCAATATTCCTAGTCTTTTTACTTGTTTAATTTCTCAAAATTCTAACTAGTTTAATTTCATTTTGAGTAATTCGTAACATTTGATTTTACTTTTAACTTTGAATTTCCCTTGTCTATATGAATGACGAAACACGAATTGAGTAGTTGAAGAGTTAGGTTTGGAGGCAACTTCCCTTTGATAAGTCTGTCTCCTGCCTGCTCAACAATTATTCACTTATGCTAATTTTCGTCTTAGAATTTGTTATCTGCGATTAGGCAATTCTCCAGCTGATATA
Organism: Stegodyphus mimosarum; assembly: GCA_000611955.2. NCBI lineage: Eukaryota > Metazoa > Arthropoda > Arachnida > Araneae > Eresidae > Stegodyphus > Stegodyphus mimosarum. The sequence continues at coordinate 214,595 of KK117522.1, forward strand.
CATACTTTTTGTGCATTCTGAGTTATAAAATGAATGAGATACAACGCTGTTACTTGAATTTAGTGCCAGAGTGTAGCTATCGTAAACAAATATAGTGAATTTTAAAGACTGCATATATTCTATTGTGGTTTATGCGATATCGATGAAGTAGATTTAATTCAATCCAATACGTTCAAATGAAATGCAAAATGCGTATAATTTAATATTCCGTCCAAGGAAGTCATGTGGTGCAAACATCAGATTGTTTTAATAGTTGATTAGAAGTTAAAATTTTGTAAACAATAATACGCAGTCTTTTACAAACTTCATATTTACCACAGATTATTGCTCCATTCATAGTTAGAACAGGCAAGAATTGTCTGTACTGGAATATTTAGCATTGTTTACCATATATACTAAATTATAAGCTTGTTCATTAAGAGATTTATTTTAAACTTATGTAAATAATCCTTACATCTAATGATCTCAAGGATCTTAAAACTGAGTTCAGTTTTATGAAAAAACAGCACGTAATTTAATTCAAAAGTTTTCGTAAGAAATAGTAAATGAATTGCAAATTTAAAAGCACTTAAGTTTGCATATACTTAGAACATAATAACAATAGTTACGCAACACTTCCCTTAAATTTTTCAGTGTTTATGAGTATTGAATCAACTACAAATGTGAACAATGTAAAACTACATAAAAGACGATGTCTAATATTCGACGATGAATAATGTAAATATGTCTCAATCGAACAATAATCTAACATAAAGCTTTATAATGTTATTCTGTTAGACAAACAGGGAGACGGTTCAGCTGACATATGGATTGAAGCACTAGGGATTATTTATTGCGAGGTTTATTATTATCAGTTGCACGGAATCAATTATCTTATTGTGATGAATGAGTTGAATCACGAATACAGATTTCGAGAACAATCATTTAATAACTAATTGAGAAGCTTATACAGAATCTGAAGCTTTCTCTTTCAATTCTTTAACAGTTTAATCGAGCAGCAGTTACAGTCTCTTTTTGTTCCTTAGATGATAACAAATGATAGTTGATTCTAATTTCTCTTCATAATAACATAAAGGTTTGTAAGTTTATATGTTTATTCGGTTACATTTTGGTGTCATACTTTCTGGCAATGTCACGTATCGTTTTTATTTGCGTATTTACTTATTTAGTGAATTTTATGAAAAAAATGTACTGCATACTTTTAATATAATCGAATTTGTAGACATCTTTTGTAATTTTAAATATTTTTCCCTATTAGGTTGCAAACTTGTAAATCTGAACACGTTGCGAAAACAAATCATTTGAAAATGGAAATATAGACAAAACCCCTTATTATGGGCATTAGAGCTATTTTGTGCCAGGCATTAGGATTTTTGGCGCTGAAGACGTGATGGGCATTGCCCTAGCCGGGACTCGAACCCTGGACCTCTCAAATACGCGCCGAGTGTGCTACCGTTACACCAAAAAAGCATGCTCGAAAGAGGGAGAAAAACTAGCAGTTACGGTTTACTAGCGGTGACTGCTATTCAACCTCCACAGCATCATAAATACCGACGTACCTAGCAGCACAGCTTCACCAGTCACTCGTTTTCCAGGCGTGAAGACCTATTCTCAAGCAGTGACAGTCCCAAGACAACCAGCCCCAAGGTTTCTTATTTACCCACGAACAGAACCGTGTCTTAAAAGAAGGAACTGAGGAATTCCCGTTCACCGGTATAGGAATACAAGTTCAAGCTGGGCGTCATATCCAGAAAGGCGACATAGCAGTTGAGTAATAAACTAACTAAAGAAGATATAACCAAGTTAGTCAACACTCTTAATAGCGAAAAAGCAAAGTATCTAGTTAGTATCAAAACTCCAACAGTCCGTCTCCAGAGAATAGCCATTCAGGACGTCCCGCCAGCACTTTAACGGCAAGGTCTCGAAAGTGCTCTAGAATCAGAGCCCAGCATCAGTAAGAACTCAATAAAGGTTTTATATCGGCTAAACGATCACTGTAACAATGTCTGAGGGATTGTGGAGTGCAAATCAAAAGCCTTCCGAATCATACTGCAGTCTCCATATCGGCTGGAAAGTGTATAGAATCACTGAGCACTTAAACCAAAGGCTGCTATCAGTGTCAGGAACTTGACTACACACAGCAGCAATGCAAAAACAAAGTACATTGCGCGTTCTGCGCAGAACTGCACAATATCAAAGAATGTAACGCAGGATGGCCCGTATGCATCAAATGCGCTGATTTCAATTGCAGAACACGCGCTGATTTCAATAGCACCATCCTATGTAAACACCCAGTCTACTACACAACCCGCCAAAATTATGGGAAATACATCGAAGGAGTCACTCGCATCATATACCACTAACTCCTCTTCTCCAGTAACCAGTCGTCCCACAATCAACGGCAAAAACTCAATTTCACAGAAAGATTCCATGAAACTTACCAAAGTCAAACCCAATTAAAACTGCACAAATAAGTCTGCAAACAGCATGTGCATCTAACGCAAAATTAGAAATATTCCTCTCAAAGAACCCAAAAGATATTGTGCTAATCTAAGAACCATACTATGTCCAGGGGAAAGCAGGTGCTACTCCAAGCAATTGGCACATTTCCCAGCATGCGGAGGCTTGCCAAAATTCAGTAAGAGCGGCAATTATATGCCGCAACAATAACTTGTCTCCAGTGTATATCTTTTCCTCCAGAGACATTATAACAATAGTCTCAAATCATTTTTCTTTTTATAATCGTACGAAGCATCTAGTGCACAAGGCACAGTAGTCTTTATAGTAAAAACTGTCGTTTTCTTATGACTATCGTTCAATTTAGCACATCCGATTCGCCTTCCTTCTGCGGGATGGTATTATCCTGTTCGTTGTTTTCTTTCGTTGTTTCGTTTTTCTGAAAGCTTTCATCATACACCCGAAATTGTTCTAGTTCAACTCCATAGACGTTTTTTGTCAATCCGAAATTGGATTTGACCAAAACGTTCATTCGTTATATTCAGAGGCTGGTATTATATCAGGGTTTAACTGCATTTCCTGCGAGACTACTGAATCATTTCTTCCTCAAATACAAAATCGTTCAAGGCCTTTAAAACTGCTAGCCGAGCATGTTTCCAGTTACGCGGTAAGCAGAAAGAATTCCTTTAAGGAAATTTAACGGGAACTGCACGTACTCTGCATTTTTATTAAGTCTAATGTGCAGTGAGCATGTCAAGTCTTTAATTAGCATAGTGTGACAACAGCAGCGCCATCTATTAATAAAAATTTGAACTATTTTTTCTTTCAAGGTATGAGTTGTTTAAATGCAGATCAAATTTTAGATCATCCTGACCTGAAACTAGTTGTTCTTTTTTACAGCTTTCGAAAATGGAATTTTAAGTGTAATCACCTGATATGTATATGATTTTAATGAAGTATTATTTCAACAGTACAGCTAGTAATTAACGATAATTGAAATGAATCTGCGTTTATTGGTTTTTAAATCGCTTACTTTGTTTTTAAACAACAGAATAAACTTGAAAGAGAAATTAAACATCTTACACTTTCTGAACGGCAAAGCACTGGCACTTGGAAAATAAAAATATTGTAATTCCGGCACTGGCAACACACTTCTTTTACATCACAGAATTTTGTGATAAAATTTAAAGCATAATCAACTCTCGATTTGTGAGTCAACCCAAAGCTTTCGCCATGACGTATGACATACATTCTTGCCGGGTTATATCACACATTTACATCGCGATATATTTACACGTTGTTTTAAAGCACAGCATTTATGTAATATCAAGTGGTATCAGCCTAATGAGATTGTTCAAAATCTGCTTGTGCAAACAAAAATCTGCAACACAAATGCATAACAATGTTACTTCTTCCATGACAATGGCAGTTTTGCAGAGAAACCCGAGGTTCCACCAAGATCATAATTTTTTGTCAGAAATGTTATATAGGTATCTCGAAACAGAATCTGTTACTAACACGTAATTTATTAAAATACCTCAAAAATGTTTAGTTAAATCTTAATAATATTTGCATTGGATTATAGTTCGAAGGATTTGAAATCAATGATTCAATGAAATCAATGAAAGATTCAATCTGTCTAAGCTTCTCCTATTTCTTTTCTCTTCTTTCCCTCTTTATTAAATACTAGATACTCTCATGAAAATACAGTCCTTTTACAAACAGTCTTATGAAAATATTGCCAGTCATTAAATAGGTAGCAGTTCTGCTATCCCGATTCATCACAATATATTTCGACTTTTGTCCAGAAGGAATGCAGTTAAGAACTGGAAAGTGTTAATCCGGAACTTGAAAGTGTTAGCTCTAGTTCTAACAACTCTGAAAGCGCATCCTCAATAATTCTCAGTCTAATACATGTTAGTTATTTAAATAAAGCGTATATATGTAAGTCTGTGAACATCACTTACTTCTCGCTTAAATAGATGAAAAGAATTGAAGATTTAAAGAATGTTTTGAAGAAATTCAGAATTGTCGTAACAAAATACAGACAGTTCTAGGATGATTTGCGTTAATTAATTAATTAATTAATTAATCAAATAACATTCAACGTACAATAGAATTTCCCTGCACAAACTGATCCATATCACGCCATCCAATAAACATCGATTCATCAATTTTGAAAAAATGTAGGCTTTACAAAATTTCCGAAAAGCAATTTTATCAAAAACTTTCAATAAAATAATCCTCAATTCATTCAGATTTTGCAACACGTTTTATAAAGAAATATTAACTTGCAATGTAACAATAATTTATTTTTCCGTACATTTCGCGATTCATATAAAATTCCCTAATTTTAAACGGCACGTACATCTATCAGATACTGCTTGGAAGATAAATTACCTAATGCGCAGTGAAACGATATAGAGCAATTTCATCTGCAAGACAAATGAATAAATTGTTTCTCGTGGAATTGGTGGAAGCCATTCTTCTATTGCTGGGAACTGTGCTACCACGTTATAATTTATCTCCTTTGCAATTCATTGAGAGATACACAAAAGATTTATATGATTGTAATGCGATGGTATTATGTGAGGGAAATGAAAGGTAGTTTGTCATAAGTTAAGACAAATAAATAAATAATTAATACTAAGTGCGGTATGAGTAATATTTCTCCAATGATCGGTCTGAGGAGACAGGTTAGAGAGATTAGTTCTAATCACTGTTGTTATTAACCAAGCAAAAGAATAAAAGGAACACCACTAAGCTTTATTGAATTTTATGTGAATTAGAAACATAAACTTAGTATTCTAAAACATGTTGTAAAGCATATATTCTTGATATTAGTGTCAAAAGTGTCCGTGACACAGCAACAGAGCAGATAATAAAAAGTATATTCCCATGCTAATCTTTATAAATGTTCTCAGTAAAGAATTTTTCTAGTTACGTATTTATTCTGAAAATAAACTGTTAGTCAGGGCAGAGTTAAAGCAAAGAGTATTTGGATCTGAATTGGCGCGAAGAGTGGCTACATTTTGAATACGCTAATATAGAGTCATATATCTATACACTTTGTGTACAAAATTCTTTACCCGGCTTTTACTTATCCAGCCTTTGAATGTAGACACATACTTCCAATTGCAAATTCTTTTAAATTATGCAAAAATTCATGTGTTCGTATTTTTGTATTAATTTTTTTCCACGAAATACAAAATGAAACTTTAGACACGTTTATTTGGACTCTATACTTATATTTAGGAAACATTTGTTCTATAAGGTATTTCTCTTGCCATCTTAGTATGCCTTCGGAGTGTAATGACTAGCACACTCGGCGAGTATTCGAGAGGTCCGGTGAGGGCACTGCACATTTTTCACGCCTCCTGCTTCAAATTAACCTAATGCGTCTATAGTAGCCCTTATAAGCCCAAAACCTTATAGTCCAAAACCTTCAACTCCCTTACGACAAAAATTGACAGAGGAATTTGACTTTCAAATCGACAATAGTATTCAGGGGCCGTATACGAATTAAAGAGCGAAATGTCGCATTTGTGCATAACTAAAATAAAATGTCGTTTTGAAAAAGGTTTTTGCGTTAAGAGATTAAGAGACGAGCATTTCTATACATATACTATTTAATAAAAATATTGAGTAATGTAATTTTCTTTCCAAAATTTCTTATTCACAGAATTATATAGAATTCATATTCAAGAAAACACTGGCAGGTTTAAACACTGGCATGCAGCCAAATCATAATGCTAATTGCATTCATTAAAAGCGAAAATTATTTGTATTTACATGAATTTTTTTCAAGATTACAGGTTTATGATTCTGAAAAATAAAACTTCGTGACAATGTTAATAATATATTTTTAGACTTTGAAAACGTATAAAGTAATCGTGTAAAAATTCTTGCGGCATACCAAAAGTAACAAAATCATAAATAAGGAAGCAAGTGCGTCGCGAAAGACTATCATTGAATGGAAAAAAATAAACCTGGAATTATGCAAATTTATTCGCTAACCGATCGCTTAATTAATTAAGAATGATGCCAGACATCGCAAATTTTTAAACTAAATATCTCCGTCAGTGTTTGTACGTGTGTGTCAAATTTTTCGTGGTTTATTTTTTTAATGCGCACAAAATTTTCCTACATGTAAGTATAGGGACTGGAATAATGTGTAAAACATTCGATTTCGTATTTTATCAAAAATAATTTTTTTTTAATTTAAAAACTCACAAATATGAATTTTTTAGCCATTTAAAACATTTTTTTAAGTAGAAATACACTCTTGTCCATAAATTAAGGATATTTCAGAATCACACGGAATTCTAAAATAAAAATTTCACCTGTAGAATTATCGCATACATCTTCAAAAATAATATGCAAACTACAGGAAGCTAGCCATCAGATGACGCCGATAGTAAGTCACAATGAAGAGAGTTAGCAAAGAACCAAAATTATTCAGAAGCGTTCTGTAAGCCGCTCTGTGCCACAACAGAATAGTAGTACAGATCTCTACGAGTTACCAAGCCGAATGACGACTGGTATTTGGCAGCAACTATCAGAAGAAGCAGACAGAGCGCAGCATCAGACCTGCCTCGTCAGCTATCTTCAGCCACGGGTATGACAATTTCAAGGCAAACCGTGGACAAACGTTTGCGACAGATTGATCTATATGCTCACAGGTCTGTCAAATGTAATCTGCTCACGGCAACTCACTGTCGCCAGGGGTTCGCCTAGAGTATAGAACATACCATGTGGACATCGTCACAATGGGCTTCTGTGATGTTTTGCGACGAGTCAAGGTTTAGCTTGCAGTCTGATTCCCGTCGGACTTTCATATGGAGAACTCTAGGTACCCGCTTTCACCGAGATAACATCATTGAACGACAACGTTACAGTGGTGCAGGATTGCTTGTTTGGGATGAAAATATACTGGACTCCAGAACAGATCTGCATGTTCAGATCGGAACCATGAAAGGCCAAATTTATCGGGACATCATTCTGGAACAGTATGTACGTTTGTTTTGGGGTACAATGGACGGAGAATTTGTGTTGATGGACCACAACGCCCGTTCTCAGCGTGCAAACACTGAAAAGGTATGCCTTCAGTCTGAGAATATCACCCGTATGGAATGGCCAGCATTCTCACCTGACTTGAATCCAATACGGCATATGCTTGTCCGAAGAATTCCAGACGTCAAAAACCTCTTACAAGTGAACCGGAACTTCGGAAAGCATTACTTACTGAATGGAGTAATCTTCCCCAAAATCAGCTCGGTAATCAGCTCCGATACTCAGCATGCCTAGGTGTTGTACGAACTGTATTTCATCATCTGGGAGACATACAACTTATTAGCTAGTATACCAATCATGTAATGTTAAGTTTTTTTAAGGGAGATATTTTTTGTAACTGCTCCCGGGAGCAAAAATCGTAGTTTTTAAGAATGGTATTATACATACACTATCACAGAAATACTGCATTAAGCTCTTCGAAGTGTTATTTTAAAGTCTTTCAGTCATTTCATGATTGCTGCCAAAGTAAGAAACAACAGAATACAGCATGAAAAACATCCTTTGATTTGCGATGGTATATATGCTACATTACTTCTTTTAAAAAATCTGATGCGTACATCACATGACTTCCTTATACAGAATATTGAATATATGCATTTTTTGCTGTATCTCATTTACTCATTTCCTCGAATTTCATTAGAGATACATTTCTCATTCAATCATTTCAGTTCTCAAGCTGCGACAAGGCAAAAATACATCAAACCTCGAAATATCTTTATTTAAAATTGAAAAATATAGAAAAAAATCTACCAAATACAGTTAAAAGAATAAAAAATAATTTTTACAATTGAAATTGGAGTTTCTACGTAAAAACAAACAATTCGGCCAACAGAAAACAAGGCAGATTTTTCGGTGCATAAAAATTAAAATTAAATTTTGGCCCACTCGGCAAAAAGGCACTGAAGATGCTGAAGCTGAATTCACTATTCTGCTAAGTTCCAAATGTAAACAAATATGGCTGCTATGGTAAACAAAATTTAGGCTTAGCCACACTTAAACAACTTTTAATTTCTTCATAATTCTACAAATATTGCAAGCAGATTAACTAAAGGCATAAAAACCTTAACCAGACGATAACAATAACATAATTCAATCATTTTTAAAGACAAAATGCGCAATTTTCCAACATCTAAGAATAAAAAATCTGATGTGTGCACCACGACTTCTTTGTACGTAATATTAAATCATACGCATTTTTTCCTGCATTTCATTTAAACTTATTTCCTCGAATTTCATTAGAGATATATTTCTCATTGAATTACTACAGTTCTCCCTTCGCGACAAGGCAAAAATACACAAAAACTGAAAATTTCTGTATTAAAAATTGAAAGGTATAGAAAAACATAAAACACCAAGTACAGTTAAAAGAAATTAAAGTTTTTTTTACAATTAAAATTACAGTTTCTGCGCAAAAACAAGCAATTCGTCCAGCGGGCAAGAAGGTAGATTTTTTCGTGCACAAAACTGAAAGTTTACTTTTGGTCTCACTTCACAAAAAGTCACTGAAGACGTAGAAACTGGCTTAATTTGTTGTGAATGCTAGGCTATGTTGTGAACGTCAGTATACGGGATAATTTAATAACTTAAATGATAATTTCGGAATGGGTTAGGATAATTTAATTTGCAATAATTAGAAAAGACGTTACTTTGTTCTTGCGAAGCTTAGTTTCTCTAGATCGGCAACAAATCTACTATTCTGCTAAGTTTCAAATGTAAAAAAATATGGCTGCTATGCTAAAAAAAGTAGGCTTAGCTGCACTTAAACAACTTGTTGGTATTACTACAACTATAACATGCAGGTTAACTAAAGGCATAAAAACCTTAACCGAAAGGTAAGAACAACATAATTCAATCATTTGTAAAGCAAAAAATGCACAATTTACAAAAATATAAGAATAAAGAAACTAAGCTCACTGAGCCGAGTAACAGAGTGCATATATATATATTTGGTGTGGCCGATTGCAACTAAAATACGAGGTGCAGATCTACATATCAAAGCAGTCCTATTTACAAAATTACAACATTCTGAGGCTACTCGTTTTTCAGTTATACTAGATATATACATACGTACGTACGTGCGTACGTACAGACGCTACGTAAAAATCCATTCTGAATCCATTTTATATCAGTTTTATAATTCGTTTGGGAAAAAAAGAGTCCTTTATTCTGTCCTCATGTGCAGATGTCACTGAAAAACATCGTTAAATTGCATTCGATATGGGCAAAATGAATATTTTCTTTGAAATATGATACGCGGATTTTTTTGTGATTACAGTTCTTCCTTCACTTCGCACAAGGAAGTAATGAGATGCTAATGATAAATGAAACAACAAGTTTTTGAGAAAATATTCTTTTTCTAAATTTACACTCAATATTTTATTTTTCTACCTATTTTCTTGTCGGTTTTAACATTTGTGGCAGGCGTCGGCAATCCTTTTCGGCTGCAGATCAAAATCAACCAATATGTGTGTATTAAGAAGACGTTATTTTCATATTAGAACAGCCTGCTTTGGTGAATAATAAGATAAATTTTATTGAGAAAATATTAATTTTATTTCTAGATTTTTATTTTTGGTTTAAAGTTTTTAAGCTTTAAAATTAAAATTCTAATTAATATGAAAACAAACATAACTTAATGAACTTTATTTTTTCTTCGATACCAGTAGCTGCCTTGATGCTGAACTTATGAAGTCAGTTTAGTCAAATCTATTTTATCTGGTTTAGTAATTTTAAGACGAACTGAAGCATCTGAATGTTTGGTAGTTAAACTGCTTTTGTTGTGAGTTGAAATAAATTCCATGTGTGAAACTATTCACTCGCATTTATAAACTGAATTGAATGCGGACAAAATGACAAAGCCAGTTTTTTGAATTTTGAATTATAGATCGGTGTTCCCAAACTTATCGATTTCGCTTTGATACTGCATTATAATATTTATTTTTTTTAAATTAAAATGCATGTTCGTTCCTTCAAATTTATAATCAAACAAAAATGTTAATTTTACTGTTTATTTTCGATTTATATTTTTATATATTCTTCAAATACTCGTTTTCTCTTTATGTTTTGTAATTTATATTTACATACACGTGCTGGCCACCCAAATTGCAACACCAACAAAGACAAGAGATATCACAACAAAATTTATTTAATAGATAACATGTTGACCAAGTATCAAATGATTAAATTTATAGACTTCTGTGAAGTGTGGTTCCTTCCAGAATCAGTAGCCAGAGTAGCCGCCATTGTTGGAGATCACCGTTGCTACACGCCTCGGCATTGATTCAAAGAGACTATGGATGTGTTCTTGGGATACAGACCAAGGAGCTTCCACACGTTGCCAAAGTCGATCTGGTGTGGCAGCTTGGGATGTAATCTGGGTCAATCGTTCAGCAACCGTGAACCACATGTTTTCTACCGGCGAAAGATCCGGAGGGCGAGCCGGCCAGGAAAGCAATACAATCTGGCGATTGACGAAGAACCCTTGGACAATGCGTGCCACGTGTGGTCATCGTTCATGTGAGGTTGCATTATTCTGTTGAAATATGGCTGTGGGCAAACCCTGAAGGTAAGGAAGAACAACTGGCTTGAACACCTCGGAGATGTAGCGCTGGCTATTTAAAGTACCAGTAATGCGTACCAGAGAAGTGCGAGAGTGATATCCAATACCGCCCCATACCATAATACCCGGTGTAAGGCCAGTGTGGCGGTGCATAACGCAGCTGTTCAGCATCCTCTCTTCACGGTGTCTCCAGACTCGAATCCGACCATCGTGGTGTTGCAGACAGAAGCGCGACTCGTCAGTAAAGACAATTTCATTCCATTCTGCCGTCTACATCCTTCTTTCATCGCACCATTGGCGGCGAAGACGTCTGTGGTTCTGCGTCAAAGGTAGACGAAGCAATGGACGTCTTGCAGACAGACCACTCTGCTGTAAACGGCTTCGAATGGTACACGCAGACACTGGATGATGCGTTACAGACTGAATGTGCTGTGCTATGGTTCGTGATGTGACTGAGCGATCCGTCACTACTCTGGTCACAATGTTCCTATCATCACGTGAAGTGGTGCACTGAGGTGGATGCGATCGAACATAACGGTCCGTCGTATCCTCCTGCATCCAATGGTCACATATCCGCATTACAGTTGTTTGGTTTCGTCCAACACGACTACCGATTTCCCTGAAAGGTAATCCACACTCTCGGTAGGCCACTATCCTTCCTCTGTCGAACTCGGATACTTGATCAAACGATGATCGCTGTTTACTACGAGGCATAGTTGATCGTTTTTTTGAAAAAACCACAAGAAAAACACAATTGCCGAACTTGAAATCGTCGAAAACTCTAAGCCTTAAATAGCGCTTTGAAGTGGCGCCACAGGCGCGCGTGATGTGAATCTGCCCTGAAATTCTAATCATTTCCATATCTCACCTCCGCTAGTGCATGTTGTAAATTTCATGTTATTTGCATGCTTCCTTCAGGGTGTTGCGTTTACGGTGGCCAGCAATGCATTTTACTTTATTCTTGGAACTCAAGTGGAATTGTGCAATTATGAAATAGGTCACTGGGTGACCCACGTGTCATAGGCTGGCGTTTATGGCATCGAACTAGAAGGTTTTTGAAACTCTTCGGGGTACTGAACCTTTATTGCCACACGGCAATGTTCTATGAAGAAGTCGGTGATGACAGGCGGTTATTTATAATCGTTTTCACGTCCCTGTTATCCTTGTCTTTGGCACAAATCTCCTGGTTGTGTCGTTCTGTTACGTTAGATCATATCATTCTTCTGCCAACAGATTTCTATGCATTAGTTGCATAGTTATGAATACACTTAAATAAGAATACATAATAGAAATAGCATTAAACTTATATAATTCAGCTGAAAACTCTTCTTGACATAGATTTTGCAGTATTTTCTGAAATAGCCTGTAATAAAATCTTTTGTGTTCCCATTCTATAATTATTAGAAGGAAGTTATTTCTCTTTCTGTTTATATTGATGTATATGAAAGCGAAATGCATTTTCCTAAAAGAGCTATGAAAGTGAACCTCAGATGCATAGATTTGTAGTCCCAGTAATCAAAGTAGAATATTTTCCCTCAAAAAATGTTAATATTTTCAAAACTGTCTTTATATTTTAAATAAAACTGAACGAAATACCCTCCTTTTTTTTATTGCTTGAAAGAATATTTTAAAAGGCAACCATAGAATTATTTATTACCCTTCGCCATCGATATACAACGATGCAAATAGCGATGGTATAAATTAATCAATTCTTCGGCGAAGAAGATAAATGGTTTGCTGAGCTCCGATACGATTACAGAGTGATTCCGTATTCAAGGCTTGAGAGAGAAATTATTCCTCCTGGAATAGGAGCTACGCTTTGCCGCTTGAAGTTGCTATAATTTTCAATCTATAACTTCGCAGCTTCGTAATGATCATATGTACAACTGCCAAGAAGCGCTCGTATTGAGATTCTATACATATATATTGCTTTGAGAAATAGCGTGAAAAGTATTATAATCATTTAACTTATAAGTTTTCTGTGATTCCATCCCTTTTATATAGAATAAACAATAAAATTAAATCAATATTTTATTAATTTGCAATACCTTGCATTGAAACAATCAAGAAACTCAAAATGATTCTTTTCACTTTGCTTCTTGCCACTTTCCTACAAAACTGAGAAATTTAATGGAGCATTTAGATACATGGATAATATAATCAACGCAATTAATGCTAAAAACAGAGTGATCTTCACTTTTTACTCATATATGAGCTAACAACTGAATTAAATCATAAAATTAGAAAAGATAGAAACTTGTTTTCGGAGTAGATTTTAATTAAGACTGTCGATTTTGAGAGTGAGCAGTTACCGGTCCCTCTTCATCAGCAAAGGAATTCTGAAAAATGAGGAGCCATGGCCGAAAGCAAAGGAGTAAAGCAAACGAAAATGTAGCATCATCTGTCAATACGGAAATAATAAATAAACATGAACAATTAAGTTAGTAAAATTTTAAAAGCGTTAGGAAGGTCCAGACTGTAATTAAAGTCAATAACTAAGCAAGATAAATCTTTTTGAATGTGGAAAGCTTCAAGAAAGTCCAATTCACCAATTGAAGAAGCTTTTAAATAACTTTTCCAGATATAAAATTCAAGATTGCCTCATTTTATGTTTTACTTTGACGTCTTCCTCTTTTTCATGAACTAAATTAAAGTTGAATCAATGTTATCATAAAATTTTACTCAGAGATGGACTAATGAAAGCGCAGCTAAGTCTCCATGAACGGGTAACGGGTTAACCTAGATGAGCGTAATCTGGGCCTTTTATAAAAATGTTAAGTTAGTTTATTGTGGAACGATGGACACTTTGTAAGGTTTTAGTTAAACTAACCAAGTTTATTTTAATTTAAATCTTTTCTATCTCCTCTCTGCTTCAACTTCCTGTCAGAAGAAGCGCGCGTTTTTAGCTTATGCTAATTTTTGAAGTTCAGCCAAGCACTATTTAAGACAGAGGTAGAAACCTCTCGGTGTGTGAGAGCTTTGCCTCAGATCACGGTCACGCTGCTCAACGTTCGCCTGACCAGCTAGCAGTTTAAATTTATAAGCCATAGTGCTTACTACGTGATTGCATTGTAAAATAAATTAAAGTGCGGTAGTATTTAGTATACCTTGCTACGCACCCTTTTCGGTAGAGGCCAACTTCCGCGAATTGCTCTGCGAAGCAAAGTTTAATTTAAGTTCTATTTTAATTTATTTAAATTTATTTGATTGTTAAGTTCGACCAAAGTGTGGTCTGTTACGTTCTGTATCTCTCCCGAATTGGGAGGTTTGTATTTAATAGTGATTGAATAAAAGAGGATTTCAAATCCCTTCACGTGCAGTTATTCTCCAGCCCAGCAGTTACATCAGAACATAGCGTACCTTCCGCTCCCTGTTCCAGTTCAGGACTTAGAACGTAAGGATAAGAACCCTTTACAGAATTTACCATGTTCTCAAAGAATACACACAGAATGCTAAGTCCTGATAGTGGCGCCCGCACAAAAAGAAGAGGATGGCCTCAACAACAAGAAGACGAACCTGAGACACCTGCTGTACCTGTCCAGAATCCTGAGATAGCACCTCCTGGCATAGAAGGATTCGGCTACATCGTACAAACCATGCGAGCAGCCATGAAGCCAGCGGCAAGTTTTGACGGCAAGACAGCCGTAATCAATTTCCTGGAAAAGCTAGACTCCCACTTCATGCTATATCCAGTCCACGAATTTCAGAAAGTCGCTCTTGCTACCAGCGCTTTGAAGGGCCAAGCGCTAAGTTGGTTCAAGTGCATCGGAAAGAATCTCTTGGGGGAACCAGGAAGCCCCACATACACGTATGAAAATTTCAAGAATTCTCTAGTGAAAGCATTTCCCGTGGTGCGAGATCGAGCCAGATTGGAAGCTGAACTGTTTAGCCGATACCAAGAAAGAATAGAAGATTTGTCTAATTTTATTTTGAGGAAAATTCAAGTTTTCAAGCTTTTGTATGGAAGTCGCCCGGATCCTGAAATTATTCAAGTTATACTTCCTAGGCTACTGCCCCAAGTTCAAGATTTCATCGAACTAAGAAATCCAACAACATTAGACAGATTATTTGAGCTCGCGGTACAATTTGAAAGCCGAAGAACAGCCGACAACGAACGACGACGCCAATTTGAGCGAAGAAGTCAGTGGAGTTCGCCAAGACCGCAGCAAAAGCAAAATCAAAGTTACGGGAATAAGGCGAAGCAATGGCCGAAGAAAGATGTGTCTCCTAAAGCGAGCGGCGAACGAAGGGAATTTAATAGAAGAACAAGCAAAGATTCCGAGGGCAACCAGAAGAAAAAGAATTTAAACTAAGAGGGATTTCTTCGAGGAAGGTGAAGAAGTCCGAAGCAGCGCAAAACCCTTCCAAAATCAATTTAAACACCGTGGTCGTTAAGAATTTGAGTTTGCCGAAGATTGAAGTTCTAATCAACAACATACCGGCGACAGCCCTCTTGGATACAGGAGCCCAAAGCAGCTTCGTATCGGAAAGATTCTTTAAGAAGCACTTTCGACGTTACAGAATTTTTAGTGCAAGAGACACGGATGTCATAGCGGCCCAAGGAGAAAAATGTAGCTGTTTAGGAAAAGTACCATTGTTCGTGCGTATCAACAACGAACAGGTAAGAATCCTGTTTTATATTGTGCGTAACCTGCAGACTTGTATTATTCTAGGTGTGGACTTTTTTAGTTTGGCAGAAGCAAAAATTGATTTCAAGGGGGGAGAACTAACATTAAATATGAAGCCAATTGAAGCGAAGAATGATAAGCCCCCGCAGCTGGACTTGGAACATTTACAAGCAGAGGAAAAAGAGAAAATCCAAGGTCTGGTAAGTCACTTTGCGAATTTATTTAGTGATGTACCAGGCTTTACGCAGGTGGTGAACCACGACATTGACACGGGGGACGCTCAGCCAGTTAGGCAAAAGCCATATAGATATGATAGGACAAAAGAAGAAATAATTGAACATCATATTAAAGAGATGTTAAAGAATAAAATCATCACGCCAATTTCTAGCAGTTATGCTAGCCCCGTTGTCCTGTGTAAGAAAAATAATGATTACCCGATTACGCACCCGAAGCGGTGGCGTTTTGCTATAGATTATCGCAAGTTAAATTCAGTTACAAAATATCCTGTATATCCGTTGCCGATAATTGAAGAAATTATTCGAAATATTTCGTCTACAAAATACATGACTACATTAGATCTCACGAGTGGCTATTTTCAGATTGGGGTAAAACCCGAGGACGTACACAAAACCGCGTTCATAACGAAATCTGGTACGTACGCATTTCTTAGAATGCCGTTCGGATTATCCGGCGCGCCGGCAACGTTCCAAAGATGTATGGACATCGTCTTAAGACCAGTCCTTGGTAAAAGCACTTTCATATATTTAGACGATATTATAATTACGAGTAGTACTCTAGAACAACACTTACAAGATTTAAGAAAAGTATTTTCATTGTTAAACGAAGCTGGTTTAAAGATAAATGCGTCTAAATGTAAATTTGCCGCAAAAGAGTTACGTTATTTAGGATTTAAAATTTCCCAAAAGGGAATCGAAACGGATCAGTCAAAAATAGTAGCCATTAGAAATTATCCTGTTCCTAAAACAGCGAAGAAATTATCGTCGTTTCTCGGGATGTGTTCATATTACCGGGCTTTCATTAAAGACTTTGCAAAAATAGCTGAGCCACTGCTAAAGTTGAAAAGAAAAAAAGCTAGGTTTTCGTGGTCAGCAGAAGCCAACTTGGCGTTTCAAAAATTGAAAGACGCATTGACTCAAGCTCCCGTCTTAAAATTTCCAGAAGGGGATAAAGGATTAGAGATTTCAGCGGACGCTTCAGATTTCGCGATTGGTGCAGTGCTTTCCCAAAATGGTCAGCCCGTGGCTTTTTTCAGCCGAACATTAAATGAAACCCAAAGAAACTATTCCGCAACAGAGAGAGAAACTCTCGCAGTGTTAGCATCAGTACAGAAATTTCGTGTGTTCTTTGGAAGTTCTCCAGTAACTGTATATACCGACCACGCGGCGGTCACTAGACTCTATTCTGGAAAAAATTTATCACCCAGATTAATAAGGTGGGCTCTCAAATTACAGGAATATAACCTAATAATTAAACATACGCCGGGAAAGGAAAATGTTGTGGCAGATGCTTTAAGCAGAATTAACTTAGATGAAAATGGAAGTGTAATTAAGATAGCCATGTTAACATCCAAAGTATTAGATTCTCGTGAAACAGTAATAGCCGAACTCAAAAAAGATCCGGAGTTCAAAAATATATACAATTATTTGGCCGACCCTGAGAATTTCAATCATCCGGATATTGTGCCGATAAGAAATAGGGCCGAAAATTACGAATTAATTGACGGACTGTTATTCTATACGAAAGCTACTAATGAGAATCATGAATATAGACCGGTTATCCCAGCTAGCATGAGGTTGAATGTATTAGAAGAGTTGCATGATTGTGCCATTTCGGCTCATTTAGGTATAAGAAAAACTGTTCAGAGAGTTCGCGAGGCAGTTTTCTTTCCAGAACTGCAAAAGTTTACTAGGGCGTATGTCCAGTCGTGCCCAACATGTCAATTAAATAATTATGTTAATTTCCGCCCGGCCGGGTTCCTAAATAGTATTAAATCAGAATTCCCAAATCAAATAATAGGCATCGATTTACTTGGACCTTACCCTCGAAGTAAAGTTAATAAAAGCCGATATCTTTTAGTTATAGTGGATCATTTTAGCAAATGGTTAGAGTTAATTCCGTTAAAACGCGCGTCTGCAAAAATTGTAGTAGATTCAATTCTAAATAAGTATATTTTAAAATACGGGGCGCCCCTAAAAGTTATTTCAGACAATGGTCCTCAGTTTGTTAGTAAAATGTTTGAGGAAATGTGTGCAAAACTGGGCATACGTCATCTAAAGATGGTCCCGTATCGTCCGCAGTCAAACATAGCGGAACGGGTGAATAGAAATGTAGTGAAAATAATTCGTAGTTATGTGAAAAACTATCACTCTACCTGGGATAGCCATATAAATGAATTTGCATTTGCACTTAGGACCGCCAAACACGATACTACACAAAAAACACCCGCTGAACTCTTCTTAGGAAGAAAGATCTTGACCCCCCTAGATAAACTGTTCTTTGTACAGGAAAGGGCAGAAGAATTTAAAATGAGTGATATACAAAAGTTAATACGGGAAGCGACGGAAAATATAGAAATGGCCCAAAGAAAACAGAAATTGTACTATGACCTAAAAAGAAGAGAGGTCAAGTACAATGTGGGAGATGAAGTGTTGAAGATTAAACACAACTTGTCAAATGCCCCAGAGGAAAAGGTGGGGAAATTTTTTCCGCGTTTTGAAGGCCCGTTCACAATTGAACAAATTACGGGGGCAGTGGTTATATTAAAAAGAAATGATGGTCAAACGCTCAAAGCGAATGTGGACCAAATAAAACCGTTCTATAATCGCAGCAAAATGGCTGTATTTAAAGATTCGTTTCAGGATCCGAGGCAATCGACTAGCCAGGAAGATATACGTCAGCAAAAACAGCAGGAACCAGCTACAACGGCATCGAAATGTCAGAAGAAGAAAGCTCCCCCCCAACAAAGAAATAAGAACCAAAAAGGTGGTTTCAAAAGAAAGTCTCACGATGCAGGTGAACAAATCTACGAACGGAATTACGAGCGCACCAAGAGAAGAAAGCAGAATGGGCAAGGGAAGCCCAATGTATCCAAAAGAACTGTGGAATCATCGGACAGGTGCCTGAGAAGCAAGAAACGTCGATTGCAGCCT
The DNA here is from genome assembly GCA_000611955.2 of Stegodyphus mimosarum. Lineage (NCBI taxonomy): Eukaryota > Metazoa > Arthropoda > Arachnida > Araneae > Eresidae > Stegodyphus > Stegodyphus mimosarum. The sequence continues at coordinate 233,482 of KK117522.1, forward strand.
GAGAATCAACTTCCCGAATACAGCAGGAACCAGGACAAGCAACGAGCAAGGGCCCAGGAGAGAAGGGCCCAGTCCACCAAACGTCCAGCGGAGCAACCTCCTCTACAAAGGAAATTGCCGAGGATACAACGACGGAATTTCAAAAGAAAAAGAGACGAGCAGGCTCCGAAAGAACAACGAAAAACGAGGAAACTGAACCAGGCCACAACTTACTCAAGTTTTAAAGATTGGGCCAAGAAAAGGATGGACGATCATAATAAGATAAGTACAATTTCGTATTCAAAAGTTTAGTTAATTTTTGAGTATACTGCAAGTTGCAGGGCTGATTTTACCTCAAGCGAGGTTGACTTTTACGCCAAGTGAGCGATAAGTCCTCATATGGAAAGTAAAATGTTTTGTTAAAAGAAATTGTAATTTTCAAAGATTTAAAATCACTTAATGTTTTGTAAATAGATTAATTCTGTAAAAGCAATGAATTGCTGAAAAGAATATGTTAACTAAATGATTTTGTATGACGCTTTGTCTAAAGACTTGTAAAATGTCTAGAATGAAAATTCGGAAAATTGAAAAACACGATTTAGTCTGTAGACTATTAATTCAATGTAATTTGATATTTCAAGAAAGTACCTTGAGAAAGGAATAGGAAGCACTTGCTGTAAGCTTAGAAATTTAACCTATATTTCTGTAAGCTTAGAAATTTAACCTCTATTTGCATTTCAGGATTGCTATGAAATTGTTAATGTGTTATGAAATGTAACAAATAATATTATGCTAGCAATGCACGTTAAGTGCAATATTAATGTGAATGTTGTGTGCAAACTGCGAATTTGTATGCATGAAAAGTTAAAGATTGACTATTTTAGAATGCAAGTGTTAATTAGGCTCTCCACCAAATACACTTAAAGTGTTAGACATAAAGCTAGTGAGAACCTTAGGATTAGCTGGTTATAGGGCGTTTTTTTCAGGTCTCGTATGTCAAGTTCTAACTAATGTTAGTCGATTGTAGGTGGAAGAGTTGAACACCCCCGAACACATAAAAACCCGCAATGGCGGTTTGCTTTACATCCAACACCGGTGAGAGAGCATACGGGGGAAGAATTTAATTGTGCTTGAATGATAATGTGTGTGTGCAAAATTACACAAAAAAAAAAAAATAAGGATTTGTACCACTTAGAATTATTCTGTTATTATGTCATACTAAAGTTGTTTTCCTTCCAGATTTTGCTGGAAGGAGTAAGACTGTTTGAAGAATAAGACTTGAAAAAAAAAATGTTGAAGATTGTTGTTCCAGAAAATTTCGTCTGTATTTTACACAAACATATATTGCCTTGTAAGAGTTGGCCTAAGTTTAGAACAGTGAAATTTTCGACTATTTAGAATTGCTAGTTTTCAACATGGTCCGTTTGGACCAAAGTAGTTTAACTATCGCAATTCTGGCGGGAAGTTTGTAAGGTTTTAGTTAAACTAACCAAGTTTATTTTAATTTAAATCTTTTCTATCTCCTCTCTGCTTCAACTTCCTGTCAGAAGAAGCGCGCGTTTTTAGCTTATGCTAATTTTTGAAGTTCAGCCAAGCACTATTTAAGCCAGAGGTAGAAACCTCTCGGTGTGTGAGAGCTTTGCCTCAGATCACGGTCACGCTGCTCAACGTTCGCCTGACCAGCTAGCAGTTTAAATTTATAAGCCATAGTGCTTACTACGTGATTGCATTGTAAAATAAATTAAAGTGCGGTAGTATTTAGTATACCTTGCTACGCACCCTTTTCGGTAGAGGCCAACTTCCGCGAATTGCTCTGCGAAGCAACGTTTAATTTAAGTTCTATTTTAATTCATTTAAATTTATTTGATTGTTAAGTTTGACCAAAGTGTGGTCTGTTACGTTCTGTATCTCTCCCGAATTGGGAGGTTTGTTATTAATAGTGATTGAATAAAAAAGGATTTCAAATCCCTTCACGTGCAGTTATTCTCCAGCCCAGCAGTTACATCAGAACATAGCGTACCTTCCGCTCCCTGTTCCAGTTCAGGACTTAGAACGTAAGGATAAGAACCCTTTACAGAATTTACTATGTTCTCAAAGAATACACACAGAACACTAAGTCCTGATAACTTTACTATCCCAAATCTTCAAAGCAAAGCAAAGTTTCTACGAGAGACACATAAACAGAAAGAAATGAAAATTTGTGGGATATCAACAGTGACAGCAGACGATGTCATAGTAATACTTACGAAATACTTTTTATCCGCAACAGTATGCACTTAATCTGGACTATATAGACATTACTAAATAATTCCTGAAAATAAATTGCTAAATTACAAAATTAATTTCATGTTGAACCACCTTCTCTGTCCATTAATTTGCATCGGAATACAAGAATAATATAAACGAAAACACGCTTATTACAGTAATGAGGCGGTCCCAATCAACATTTGCTTTACAGAGGCGTACAGCCATTACACCTGGTGGGATGGTGTGGGGGTGTTATTTCTTACGAGAGTAGGGCTACCCTAGAAATCTTTCACACACCTTTAATAACTGAAAGATATTTTGATAATATTCTGAGTCTGTTTCCAGGCACACCATTCTAGAGCCATTTTCCTACATAATGTTGCGTTTTACGGGTTCATGGATTTGAGAGCATCCGATGAAAACACGATGCAGAACAATAAAAAGCACAATTTATTTACAAGAATCACTATTTACAGCACAGTTCCAAAATTACCTTTAAAAGCGTCGAAAATCTACAATAAATACGCTGAAACAATCAGCAACACAGCTTCAGGCTGTAACTGTAAAGGTAGCATTACGGCAACACTAAACTTATAATAAACACCGTGGAACAATCACCAATACACTGTCAAGATATACTGTAAAGGTAGCTTCACGGCAAAGCACTATCTCGATCGCTTTCCGTTCACAAAACTGACGCGTTGCTTAGCACTCACAGTAAGCAGCTATTCTCGCAATCCTCACAACTAATCACACTCTCGCAACTAATCAGACGTTGCCGGCTCTCAGAAACGCAAGGGTTTATATAGCTTTTCATTAGGTTCCACAGGTTTCGAGAAATATCTCGACAGGAAATTATTCTAGAAGCTTCCCGATTGGACCATGGGATGCCAAATGGGCGATAAAGTCGCCAATCTGGCAACCCTACCATACACTATTTTATGGCAACTCTAGTGCTATGCCGGAAAGCTTACATACAGGCGCAACCGCCGAATTTTTCGCAACAATAATAATGTTAGATCCCATGATTTTCGCATATTTCTGAATTATATCCAAACTATTGATACTCTTCGTTTTCCAGCGAGATCGCCAAACCTTTCGCCAATCGAACATGTGTGTGATATGGTAGGTCTCTAGTTTCGGGCACCCCAATTGTGGCATATCTGAAGCAAAACTTGAGAAATGCCTGACACAGTGTATCGCAAGATGAGATTAGAAATCTTTATTATTCCTTACCTCAATGTTTACAAGCACGCATCACCTCCAGGGAAGTTTCACCAATTACTGATATGAATATTCAATGTGCTATTGTTAGCTGCTAATGGGTCCTATAGCCTTGAAGTTTTGATTATTTCATTGCCTGCGCATGAGTTTTACTCATATTTAATTTCAATGAAAACACAAAAGTCACTTTCTTCATGATGCTTCCGTCATTTTTGTAATTCAAATGAATGTATTTAAATGACATTTTTATCAAGAGCTGGGCTATATGTTAAGTGACTATATATTTCATTACTGTTTTCGAAATAGCTTTTCACATACACATCTGGATTACTACGGCGTAGTGATTTCACTAGTTAGAATGTTTAAAAAAATCCAGTAATATTACTGGAATCTCTAGTAATTCTTTCCAAGACTCCTTTTGAATACATTAAACCGCAGAAGATAGCAAATATTGCATTAAACATGATATTTAGGAGATGTACATAAATTCATAGCGTTTTAATTGATAAATTACACAGAGTATTATGTTATAAACGCTTATTTTAAGTAATAAATTATATCTTGTGTAAATATTTCTTGCACATTTAAGTTTTTTTCCTACTGCTACAAAGAAGAAAAAAAATAACAATTAAAAATCTGTGTTTAGAGGGAGTTCTATGAAAACTTAGCCCCGGCATGTTATAAACACTTATTCAACTTGTAGAGTGCTGGGGTGGGTCAACTTTAACTTGTAGAACATGAAAAGGTGCATTAACATGCTACCTAAGTGCTTTAATATTTTTTCATAAATATCGATAATTGTATTATTATTGTAATCTTAGGCCAGAAGCAGCGGAAGTTCAATTTCTGTGTAAATTCAAGCTGAAATGGCAGTAAATGTTTTAGTTCCTTAAAAATGCTTATTGTCATTACTTGCAGTTGTAGAGTTCCGGCCAATTATTTAATCTCTAATCACCCCATCTTGGAAAATAATTACCCACTCAGAAATAAGATTTAAACAAACATTTTTGTTTAAAACTTTAACTTAACAAATGCATGACTGGTGCTTAAAAATTGTTCTCCACAAGCTTGAGGAATCTCGAGTAACATAGAATGTAAATTCAAATTCGAAGTAAATTAACTCTGGACATTGAGAAGTCAAAATCTTACCAAACATTGACTCAATTAATTAGGGAGAGCAGTTTGGCTAGCAAAGACTTACGCCGGATAAAGTAAATCTCAGAGCCAGGCGAGGAAATATCACAAAGGTCAGCTCTCTCCGTAACTTTCAAGAATTCTGTTCTTGAAATATACTCACATATCTAACTTACATTCTGCTAAGAGTTGATGAAAAGCGGAAGCGACAGTACAAAACAAATAATCAGATAATCGGCTTAATCATCTGAACCTTATTCAGTGATTTGAATTTCAAGGTAGAGACAGGACGAAAACTTCTTTTACAATCTAATAGTGGTGAAATTTAAAGAAGTTAGGTAAATAAAGCAATATAAGGCGATAATAATTTATATCATACAATACATTACATAAAATCTAGATAAAACAAGGCATAATATTTTGAATACTCTGATATTTTGTTTCTATCTCATACTTGTAAAAGTAGCACTTCTTTCATTATAGATTGTCGGCAAAAAATGACTGAGAAAAGAAGAAATTCAATACCTATAATGTCAGTTTAATGTGGTGGTTTAAGTGATTCGAGATTAAAAATCATTTATCCCACCACTTATACCCACAGAAGCAAATAAAACTTCGTGTATGGATCTCGCATAATTCAAAAGCGAGTAGCCTCAGAACGTTGAAATTTTGTATGGGACAGCTTAACATGTAGTTGCTCTTTGGTTGAAATCGGCCGCACCAAAAGTATACATATATATATATATATATATATATATATACCTACTCTGTTAGTCGGCTCAGTGAGCTGTTTTTTCATTCTTATATTTTGATAATTTGTGCATATTTTGTTTTAAATTTGATTGAATTATGCTGTTCTTATGTCCCGGTTAAAGTTTTTATGCCTTTAGTTAATCTGCATGCAGTAGTTGTAGAATTATCAAGAATTTAAAAGTTTTAAGTTCGATTAAGCCCAACGGTTTACACTTGTTGTTTACATTTCAAACTTATCAGAATAGTGAATTAAGTCAGTTTCTGCACCTTTACCCAGGCAGCATGCATTCGTATATTGCACGAGAAAAATACGCACAATTTACGAATGGCCCTTCGTATAAAAAGTGTTACGTTAAACGTCAAAATATCATGCAAAGCGTCGAGAAAAAAATAGTAGATATTTACGTATATTTTTACGGTATAATATACGTAAGTCTTACGTAAAATTTAGGTATATTTAAGTGAAAAATTGCGTTTCATTCGTAACTTTTACGTACAATACACGCAAATTTCAGGGATTTACTTATATTTTTACTAAAAATTTACGTATATTTATCGCATATACGTAATTGTTTTTACTTCGTATGTTTTTAGTGAAATTTAACGTAAATTCTAGCACTTTTTTTACTTTTCACAAACGTATACTTTACACAGAAATTTACGGACATTTTTCCTATTTTTTTACTATGCATACTGGAAACCATTTTTGTAAAAATTCATTTTTCATGAATTCTAGATATTTTCACTGGGGAATACCATATTCCTATCATTATATGCAGATAATATACGCACATTACGAATATAAAAACGCCGTTTTAAACACATTGATTTTCATAGACCGGTGCATTTAGTTATATAACGATAAATAAGAATATATGTACCGGACATAGTTAAACCTTACAATGTTTAAAACATGCCTCCACACATTTTTTCCCTGCATGTGCTGAAATTTTCCACAATTTGTTAAATATGATAAGCTATAATAAGAAACCAAAAAGTTGTTCATTAAGCTAATCAGTTTTCTAAAAATATATGAATTAATATTGTAGAATTTTATATTAAAGGAATTACTTAAATAGAAAATTAAAATAATTTTAGTCATTTAAAAATATAAATTTTTAGTTAAAAAAATCATGAATGATCAAATAACTAAACAAATTTCAAAAATAAATTACTTTTGTAAGTTTTAACTTGAGAAAAAATAAATAAGAGACACCTACCTTTTTTTTTCAGATTACAACTTCTTAGTTTTCTATCTCTATAGAATTTCCTCTTTATTAATGATCATTTTATTTTTTTTTTGTTAATATTTCACAACCAATGGTGTTTTCAAGACATAGTGAAATTCAAAAGAAATAAATTTTTTTCCCATGTCATTTTGAAAGTATTTGAGCTAATGCTTTAATACTATACATATTTTCCCCATTGAAAAATAAGATATACTAATTGATATAGTGTATATGGCAGTCTCTAAAATTTTGGTTTGATATGTCTCATGTAAATTGAAAGCCAATTTAAATCAATAAATAATAATAAAGGGTACATAAATTAGAAACAGTGACTGCTAAAATAACAACCCTCTTATTCAGAAAATAGTCAATGGAATTTAAATGCCATTCAACGTTCACTAAAATGAATCTTAGACATCGTGATTTGCCATTCTTAACTTTAAAGGAGGAGTAATTGTCATTTCATTTCATCACCAATAACAACAACAATCATAAAAATCCTTAATCCTAAAATTTATATGCCATACACTTCTGTTCAATTAAATTTCATTTGTTTTAGGTTCCTTAACATAAAACATTCTTATAAACAGACATTCTGATGTTTAATGCATGGATAGGTTAATTTTTTAACACTTAATGATATGTGTATGATTTTAGTGATGATTCTGAGACTTTCAGAAAGCAAGAATTATAATTAAAGATTTATTGTTCAAATGTTAAATATTTTTCTAGCTTTTTCTGTTATTTCTAAAGAGAAAATAATTTTTTCTTGTGAAATTCAGAAGATGATTACAAAAATCAAAATGATGAAGCCATAAAATTAATACACTGTATTTTAATTATCTAGTCCTTACATTAAACTTCAAAGTTTTACTAGTGTTTACAAATACATAAAAGCAGTAGGAAACTGAACCCATTTTTCCAAATACAACATATGAAAAAGAAGTGAAGACAAGAGTTAATAAAATGAATATTATCAAAATAGTAATGATTTGAAAAATGCCATATATTTTTATTTCTTATTTAATTTTCATATCAAATTAAATCTTAAATATTAAATTCGTATGCTGAAAGCAAAACTAGCATAACCAAGTTTAATAGGAATACTAAATAATGTAACAAGTGAATTCAACCTTTATGCTACAATAAATTAAACTCTAGTATTATTTGCTCCTTTTGATAAAAGTGTAAACAATTACTTAATAACAAAAAGTTCCTTTCTATGTGTCAAATAGAGAAGAGATGAAACATTCATCTCTATTTAATGCTATGAATTATATTATAAATGAAACTTATTAATAGTATGGCCCAAAATATTTTACACATTATGCCTGTTTTAACATTAATCCCTCTATTCCTTTATTCTGAGCATATTTTAGATTCTTATTTAAAGATTACTTGACACTAGGTTAGACACTGCAGGAACAGCTTTATAATGGTGCCAACACCTTTACACAAGTCGGCCACTATTTGAAATACAGAAAGTTTTATAAAAGTGGCTTTACAGAAAGGTTGTCCTTCTCTTATGAAGACCAAATTGTAACTTATAAAAAAGAAACTTTTACAAGTCTGCTACCTAGGTAGCAACTGTTTGAATTAATTTGTTTTGCTGTACAGATTAGCAAAATAAATGAAAAATTTATTTACATTACAGACATAAAGATAGACATCAGGAAGATAGCTTTTTGTATATATTAGAAATTAATCTGCCTACGCAATATAAAGACTTTTTTCATAATTGTAATTGTGACATTTTGAACATGGGTTGACTCAAATAAATGTACTGCCATCATTATGAAGAATTTCTTCAAGAATAGTAAATAGTATTTAAATGACGCCCACGCTCTTTGCAACAACAGTTATCAAATCCTTTATGTATAATAATCTCTGAGATATGCATTTTTATATGACTGAAATTACACTTAATCTGTAATATTTTCACAAAAATAAGATTATTTTATAATACAGAAAGTACATTAAATCTGTTTCTTAAACTGTGAGTCTGCAGCAGGGGGTCGTCAAAAATTTTAGCAGTTTTGATATTTCTTTAACTTATTATAATAATTTTACAATTACCAAATATTTTTACACAATGTATCTGAAAATAGATAAAGATAAGACAATACAGACAAAGAAAAAATGAAAACGTTTCAACGCATTCTTTTCATAATGCAAACGTTCCTTTTACTTGATTTGCACGTGACGCTGTCATTTTGCCAGTTCTATTTTTTAAAATTAGAAATTAAAGTTAATGACCTAAAACTGCAATAGTATATTACAGTACAGACGAAAAAATTGATAGTTTCACTCACATGTGTGTCGGATTTGCGCAATGCTTATGGGGTCCAACAAAATTTTCGTAAATATTATGGGTTCCTGTGGTCGCGATAAAAAGGTGTCGCGGCTAAAAAAAAGTTTAAGAAGCCCTGCATTAAATCAAGTTGAGTCTGTAAAATAGAAACATGCAAGTTTTGGAAAACGGATGATTATTTTTTGCTTTATTTAATGATACTTAAATAGTAATAAATGATTTTTAAATACATTAATTAACCTATTGAACGCAACCAAAGAGAAGCATTTTGCTTAACATCACGATCATTTTACAAAATTAGCATTTTATTAACATATATTACAAAAAATTATAAACAGGAAATATGTTGTTCAACCTAAATTTTAGACAAGTAAATGTTTTCTGTTTTTAAAACTGGCTTAATGCATTAAAACAAAAAAAGGGAATTTCTTCTAAATATACATGTTGCGGTTTAAAATTTTGTCTAAATATGTCATGCTTAAGTTTTAGAGGTATCAGAGTGAGAGTTACTTTAATTAAATGCAAAGAGAGGCAGGTACTAAATTAGCAGCATTAGACTAGCACATTTTGCTTTGAAAAGATCTCGAATGGAATCTGATAGCAGAATGTAACGCCCTTATTTACTAATATAATTTAAGGATAAAGAACTTAATGGATCTTTAATAATGCTATAGTTAAAAACATAGAAACTACAACTCATTTTCAGTTTCAAGTTATATTCGTTTCAGGGGGAATTCATTCTTGTTTTGTCAAGAATATTATTGTGAAATTATTATACAATTTTACACGTAACATGTACCAGAACTGCTTGCTTAAAAGTTTAACTTATGAGGTTAAACAGAGTGCAAATTCAAGTAGCCTAATACTATTTGTACTAATCAAATTGATGATTAGTAAACGATGATGACTAAAACAATATGACTCTTTAATTTAAAATAAAAGTTTAAAAAAAATCTGAAAGATTTCAGATTTTAAATTACGTTCAAAGGCGCGTTTTTTTAACGTTTCGTGTGCTACCTTTTTTTATTAAATATCATGTACTACGTACTCAAACCATAAAATTCAGTTCAAAATCAATATCGCAAAATCCTTTTAAAATGAACATATCTTTAGAATTTCCGTAAGTCTCGTGCGCTGGAGATAAAAATGTTTTTTTTTCCGCCGTACAGTGTTGCCATAGCAAATTTCAAATTCAAAATTAGGGCTTCCAGATGCCCATATTCGCAGTAGGATTACGTCATTCAAAATTCGATGGCTCTAGGTTTTATCACAATGCGAGAAACATGCATACATTTATGCAGATTTTTCATTTTTTAAAATTTAATGCAGAGCGATAACATTTAGTGGCAACAATTTGAAAAGTGATAAGCCGTTTTTGTGTTTCCGACGCAAAATCGCAAAACGAAAGTAATAGTCCTTCGGGACTAAATCCCTTTGGACTAAAAATAATTTAAATTACTACATTGGTGATATATTATGGTTAACATTATCTTTTGCTTACTTTACATCAGTACTTAAAACATATTTAATACAGGAAGTTTTATGCATTAAATTATTAATCATATATATGGCTATTTTACACATTTCAATAAACCAGAAACCAATACACAATTAAAAGTACTATCAGTTAATTCCTCCAGAATCAGAATACAATGCTTTAATTAAGATAAGAACGGTATCTCAGTTTGAAATATAAAATATTTTATGTCTACATTCATAAGTATTCTTAGCAAAATAAGGAAACAATCAGACAGATGAATAACAATAAATTATAAATAATACCGTAAAAAGTTTAACAAAGCCTCGTAGAATAATAGCAAGATTAAATGCTCGAAGTCTTCATTCAAAAACCAATTTAAATTCAAAACTTTCTTATATAACATCTCAAAAGAGGGTTACTGCTTTCACTCTGTAAATTTCCTGTCTTGGCCAAAAACAAATGTCATTTCAGGAAATATTTGCTGCAAAATTTGTAGGCAAATAATACAGTGAAAAAATTCAATTATAGCTTGAATATTTTCTTTAAATGAAAAATTCCCATGTAATATTAATTTATGATCCACATGAAGCTTCTTTCTCTACTGTTTGACACAGCTATTTTAAAAAGCTCAGTTATTTAAAAATCACAAAGTTTTTAGTGTTGTGTAGCAAATTTTCATGTAACACTTAATTATTTAAGTTTGACTTAAGATTAATTTTCATTATTCTAAATTTATGCTACACAACGTTATTTTATTTAATATCTTGTATTTATATTTGTTTTGGTTTAATTTTAACCCGGTGGAAGGCGCGCGCTAAACAGAGCACATTTTGGTCGCGCGGGGTACCTGTATAACCCCACCGATAAATTTAAGCTTAATTCAATATACACATATAAACTTAAGTGCAAATAAATTGAAAAGGTATAAAATACAGTTTTTTAGTATATTCTAAAGCATGAATATTAATTTGAAAATATATTTACGTTAATTTCTACTACTAATGTTTATAGGAAAAAACTTACTCAATTACAAAATAAAAATCAGTTACATACCTTTATTGAATTTTAAACACATTTGTCACAAACATAATTAGAGTGATCCTTGCAAGTAAAATTTTGGCATTTCATACAAGAAATTGTTGTTTTTTTGTCCTTAGCTCGAGGACATATTGTACATCGTCCTTTACCAAGCTTCATTCTCTTTGGCAAGTTCTCTTCAGAAACGGCATTCCTTTCTGTTGAGAAATTCTGATTCATTTTCTCTCGTAATTCTCTGGGTAACATTTGCATATTTGATCTCCTCTTTATTTGTGGGTTTACGAGAGATAATGCCAATGTTTTCAAAAACATTCGTCTACTTTTATACTGCAAGGGAGGATTTTTAGTAGACATAAGTGACACTCGCGCGTTTATACCAGCCACGTTCAAAACACAGTAAAAAATCACCATAGGCCACCTGTTTGTTTTCCTAGCTGTTGAATAAAGCGTAGACATTTCATCAACAGTATCTACTCCTCCTTTCGTTCCATTGTAGAAATGGATTATTTCTGGCTTACTTTGTTCAGAGTTTTCATCTATCGTGTCATCATGATGCATTGTAGACAGAAGAACTACACATTTCGATTTCTTTGGAACATATGATACTAATGTCATGTCTTTTTGGAATCCAAACATGGAAGAATATACTTCTCTTTTCTTCGTTTTATTTTCAGCTTCAAACTCACTGTCGCTGTCATGACTGCTATAAATTTCTTGATCTACTTCATTTTCACTAGCAGTATCCATTTCTTCATCGGAAGTTTCCACAGTATCCAATAACATTCTCAAGTGTTCCATTTCTTTTTCATAATCTGTCATTTTTCGTTTGAGAGCCATTTTCGAACGACTACAGTATAGCACACATGCACAATCTATGCAAGCAAGAAGCTAAAGTGAGAAATTTCAGAACAAATCTGGTCACGGGGGTTCCCAGGTTACCCCAGTTGCATGTAGCGTTCCAAGAAATGATTGCTCCTCCCCAACAAAAGAAAAACACCTGCTGCTGGCAGGTGCTATTGAAAGAAAACCGTTTAAAAGTTAGCTACTGAAGGGCTGATTCATAGCGGATAAATAGAAATTCCAGAATGAAAGGTTTTATGAGGCTGGGGTGACTCAGTCACCCCGCGCGAGTGCTACCGGGTTAA
>KK117522.1:247327-271943 GCA_000611955.2 Stegodyphus mimosarum
TTTTTTTTTCCTCTTATGGTGCAATACTATAGGTACTTAACTCTGTACTTCATTATTTGAATTTTCTCTTGTTCTGGGATAAATAAGGTGTAAGAACCTTACAACTGAAAAATGAAATAGAAAATTTTAATTTGTATCTTAACTCATAAAAATAGTTATTACTTAAACAATAGTATTTGAATTGAAGTGGTTACTGTCTAAGATTGCAGTATTTGTGGAAAATATATAAATGTTTAGCTATTTGTTTTCTAAACTAAATAAGGTAGTTCCCGGGGACTAGTATAATTTTATGTTAGTAAATTTGTTTGATATCAGTGTTTTAAGGAAAGTAATAAACTAAGTTAGTATTATTGATTTTATGTGTCTACTTGAATTTCTGATTACACAACATGGTTTCACCAGTAGCAAGGCTCTTCGGGTTGTTGAAACGAAATTTAAAAGGGTACAAACACAACGCAATTCATATTTGTTTAAACTACTAGTATTTTACAGCTTAGTATATAACATTAGTATTATTAATATGGTATAAATCATGAATAAATTTTCTAAAAAACAGCCCACAAATTAATGAATTAGATACCCAAAACATAATTCTGTATATGCATTTGCTTATACATACTTAAAATGAATTAAATACACAATAAGTTAAGCAAAACATTGTCAGTAAAATTATACATTTTAACAGATAATAGCAGTTACCAAGTTTTAGCTTAGCATATTATTTTAATAACTTCTTAATTAGCAGGATGACTCAATTAAGGCAAAATATGAAAGAAATCTGCTTGGTGGAATACTTTTACAAAGGATATATTTAAAAGAAGCTAATCATGTTTACATTACACTTGGCAGAAACTGAGACAACTCCATGCAGCTGAACTACTTATGAGGAATAGAAGTTAGGTCAAAGTACCAGTTCTACGAGACTATAAGCACTTGGGCGCAAAGGAGCTTTTCAATTTAAAATAGAATATGAGCTAATAGTGTTTGGTAATAAGGAATGATGACTCTCCGTGTTTCACCTGATGTATAGTATTTGGCAATTTTTGCATTCTAGTATAAATATTAGAAACAGATTTAAATAACACTAAATGCCACAATTTACTCGTATATTTTCCTTGTACTTTCCTCCTTAATTTTCCTAGCATATGATTTAGAAACTGCGTTATGGTAAATGCATAATACATATTAGTGAAAAGAAGGAGGATGGAATATGTGAGTAAATATGATAAATTAGATTACAAGAATAATAAACAAATAACATAAAAAACTGAAAAAAGAAATTTTATTTGAAGTTATTTTTTAACTCGTGGAAAGACAGACAGCATTTCCAACTTATTAAATTCAATTAGACTCTACCTTTGTCATTTTTAACTAATATTTTGCATTTTCTCATAGGTTTCATAAATTTGCCATTTTTAGTAATATAAAAATATATCTGTAACAGGATATAACGGTTAATTGGGTTAATGTAGAATAGAAAATTACCTTACAATGGATCCAACACGACTTGTGGCAGTAACGTATTAAAAACGTTCTATGCTTCGTTCTCTAGAAAAATTTTAAATTATTATACTTAAACAAAAAATTCATATTACTTATAGCAAAACATCATAAGTTAAAATTACCAGAGTTGAATGCAAAATCTAGTTTTACTCCATTCTTGAAAACTAGTTTATTATTTTCAATTTAATTTTTAAATAATAAATAAATAACAGCTTTTAGCCACTTTAATTTTTTTTCCTGGTAAAAATAACCAAGTCGAATATTTTAAAGAAATAAACAGAACTTTAAGCATGCATTTTCCACATACTTAGTACAAATAGTTCATTCTAGTTCTCTTTCAAAACATGAATTTATAGGACTTAACATTAATCAGTGTTTATCTTAGATGTAGAGAATTTCTTCTTCACTACCCCAAAATTCAGTTTCATTATTTTTCTCAAGGTCTTAAATCACAGTTTCATTCACGTGGCGAGGTGCCTGAAATCGCGTTCGCCAACTTGAGCGATAGGCGCCAAACAGTGGGAAGAGTGTTTAGGTTGCTAGCTCAGATGTCAACTAAGATAGGAAAAAGGAAAGAGATGTTTTCTATATGTAAACACGTAGCGTCGGGTATCGTATTTTATTTTTATACAAGAAAATGACAAAAATATGCTCCCTTTCCGTACTTATTGAATTATGTGACCCATGTGTATTTACATATACACATTATCCCACGTGTATTTACATATAATTAATTTAAAACTCTTAATTATAGACTTATATAAATTAATAATTACACTTCTAATCAGAATAAAAGGATTTTAATTTTATAGACTAAAATCTGCTATTTTTTCACAAAAAACGAATAAAAATTAATTAAATTTGTATTTTCAAATCTTTGAATAAGATTTATATTTATAGATTTTCTGACGTGTTACTCCTGTTCATGTTTAATAGTAATGAATGTAATGTAAATCGAACTTCAGATAAGTAAAACATAGAAATCTTTGCACCACTGTACATGCAACAAATGCATAACTGAAATAATATTTTATGGTTTAACTTTTCATGGAATAAATACAGACACTTTCAATTAACCATATCCTCTTATATTTGATTGGTCTTTTTTCGAAATTTAAACAGTTGCATAACGTCGTGAAAAGCTATAGAAGCGCTTGTTACAAATCCTGTTTCCCTGCAGTTATGCAATTCAGGATTACATTTCTTTGTTTACCTACATGAAAACTACTTTTGCACTTAAACAAGAATAAAAATAACCCTCTTAACCTCATTTAAGTGAGTGGAAATACATGCATATTTTATTTTTTAAAACTTTCATCTTTTAACTATGTGATATATATTGCATTTTCGTGATCATTTCTGCATTTATATAAAGAACATGTTTTCAAACACATATAACCATTATTACGGATAATTATTCAAATTAATGGTAAGAATTAAAAAAGATATTTATAAAAGTTAATAATGTTGGAGTCATATATACCATAATATAAATTACTAAGATGAAAAAAAGTACGTAGATTTGCTTAATCACAGCAATAACTAATCGTTTACAATTTGTTCTACGTGTATGGTTTACCTCCTCAACGCAAACACTACACTTTACCTCACGCGATATTCGTCCAGCAGAGCTTTTTTCCCGATATTGGCCTGAAGATCGAATTTCTGGAAAGCGCCTTTTGATACAAGCTCCCTCTTGGAGTCAAAAAATTCCTCCCGAGGATATGGCGATTTTTCGCGATTCAAGCTGGCGGAAAAGATTGCCGTTTATCTGAGTTTTCCCGATTTCTGTTCCATGGAAAACTAATTTTCAAAATGTGAAACTGTGAAAAGTTCTCTTAGAAACTGTAATCATTCTTGTAAAAGTTTGATTCATGTGGATGTTAGATCAATAAGAATTAATTTCCTGCGCAAAAGTAATATTCCGTTTAACAACATGATTTTACATATCATCAAGATATACTGAGTAAAAATTCCTGAAATGTTTTATTTTTTGGAATCTCATACTGCAGTATTAACGCCTAGTGCAATACTATGAAGAAAATTGCTTAGTTACATTATTTAAATTTCATAATTAATAGAAAATAAATCATTTCTTAGCTTATTAGAATTTATTTTGGTCATATTTATAAACAAACAGTATTGATTCAAACAAATTTGTACTATTACGATTTCAATAACTATGAAATGGTAATAGTATGTTTGTTTCGTATCAATAACTAAATCGTAATGGTTCAATAACAATGAAATCGTAATAGAACATTTGTCTGATATGAAATCGTAACGGTATGTACATTATTGAAATCCCAAGTCTGTCTTTTTGATGGTCTGGCAGACTGGACATCCTGTTTACTACAACTCAGCAGTGCACTGACCCACCAGACTGTATTATTATTACTATTTTAATTTACAAGTGAAAAAACAACAAAAATATCAGCAATTTCTTGATTTTATACAAGCACTTCTGCATATTTACAATTTCCATTTGCTATATCAAAATACTTGATTTAATAAAATGTAATTCAAATCATTTAAAGTATTTTAGATCAGATACTAACTTTTAAATGAATATTTTTATGAAATTCTAATAATCGAAATAACCATCAAGTTTTTCACTTGAAATATTATGTATAGAGAATCCTGAAACTGTAGTAAATAGCAATAAATCTATAAATTTATTTGAAACTTAAAGGAAAGCAAGTATTCTTACTTGAATTATGGCAGATCATTTGAAACAGCAAAAAATCAAATAAACTAAACTAACAAAAAAGAAATTCACTCATGATAGACTTAAAGAAAACTTATATTTCAGCAATTACAAGTGCATGAAAATTCAGTATAAAAAATGAACACAGATATGGAGCAAAAGTTTTGTGTTTCATCACAAAAAATTTAATTTTTAATAGCATAATATCTCCGAGTTAAATGTTATATATTAAGGCAAATTTATAAAACTAAATTCAATTAAATTTTTAGGAAAAATAGTGAACATATAAAAAATGTGAATTTCATAAATAAATGAAAATTAGATTCTTTATTTTTGGCATAAGGTACATATTTTGAGGGCAATTAGTGTATGAATTTTTCAGAACAGATTTCTGAACAATTAATAATGTTAAAATTGCCATTAGACTATTTCCCGCTCAGTTGCAGTATGTTTTAAGAGTATAACGAATTGAATAATAAATTGAATAACGAATTGAAAGTAGTATGTTGTGGACAGTTTTTAATCAGTACATTTTGTTTCCTATAATTTTCGTAAAAATAACGGGCGTAAAATACCATAAAGCGTCGATAGTATCTTCAGTTTTTTTCATTCGTAAAACTTTCGTAAAAATAACGTGCAAAAAAGTACAGCACCCCTTTTTCACCAAAATTATACGCATATTTTTGGGGACACGCTGCCTGGGTAGTGTCTTTTTGCCGAGGGGGACCAAAAGTAAACTTTCAGTTTTGTGCACCGAAAAATTTGCTTTATTGCCCGCTGGCCGAATTACTTAATTTCAAGTAGAAAGTCTAATTTTAATTTTCAATTTTTTTAACTGTTTTAACTCTGTTTGGTATTTTATGTTTTTCTATATTTTTTAATTTTTAGTGAAGATGTTTTTACGTATTTTTGCCTTGCCGCGAAGTGGGAACTGAATTAATAGAATGAGAAATATATCTCTAATGAGATTCGAGAAAATATGTCTAAATGAAATGCAGCAAAAAATGTGTATAATTAAATAAACAATACAAGGAAGTCATGTGGTGTCTACATCAGATTTATTTGTTTTAATTATAGTCTTTTTTTGTAACATCTTCTAAGATTGTGGAATACAAATGTAATGATTTTAAGTTAAGGCATTTCATAACTCCAAGTATAACAGACATACATAACATCAATAATATAACCGCCTAACGGAGTAACAACTTAGCTTAGCTTCAAGCAATAACTTCGTCTAAAACCTCAGATGTTGTTATTTTTACAAGGACTACCCAATATATCTTAGCAAATTATGTAGATTTTCGATAACGTTTACTTTCTTAATTCTTGAATTTGTATGCATTCCTTTCCAAGAATATTAATTACAAACCTATTAGTAATCAAAATTAAAAATTTTATTAAATATGTAAATTTTTTCCTGTCTTTATCAAAAGATTAATACTAATTGCTACGTAACTATAGCATGTTCCTGAATCTCTGTATGTAAAAGGAAGAATCTGTCTGTCTATCTCTGCGCGTGCGTCTTTCATTCGTGCTACACGTAAACTAATAGACCCAGGGCTACAAATTGAGGTACATAAGTGCATCTAGAGAAGAGCCAGTGTACCTCGAAGCGATTTTTTTCAAAATTCGAATGAGTTTATTTTTTTTATTATTATTTCATGTCTTTTGATGAAATCGAATGAAATCCATAATTCTCTCTATTTATATCAACAACAATGGCAGGCATCCGTTGTTGCTAATATGTCACTGTTGCCATTGTTGCTGATATCAACACTGTTGTCACTCGGAAAAATGAGGGCGATAATTCGGTGCAGTTTTTAAATTTAAAGTTTCTCTTGGATACTGGACGTTTGTCGAGAGAAGGCAACAGGAAGTTGGTTAATTTATTTATTAAGGTAATTAATATTTGTATTCAGGGATATTGCTTATTTCATTGTAATTTTTTTATATGTGAGCATTTTTACTGAATTTTTTTGATGAAGTTGTACTGCAGAGTAAAATTCTGAGCAGTTTTTAAATTTAATGTTTGTGTCCCTTCAGCCATTTTTTCTGTAAATTTAAAAGCCAGACAAAGGCTGGCTGCGTAGCGGCTAGTAAATAATATAGTTATTGAGTAAAACCATTTAACATAGATATTTTACATACTTTATGTGCATTGATTATAATTTCGAAATTATTTTCCAGTTTAAAGGTTTATTAATCCATTGCATGAATATGCATTAGATTGATTTAAAGATTACTTATAACTGTTGCAGGAAGTATAGCAACTGTTATAACAATAATATTTTGTTAATTATTTAAACTGAATGTAAAGCTTTCGATTATTGTTTTTATAAAATGCATCTTATAATATGCAAATATATTGATTCCGTTTCTTAGAAACTTATGCTATTTCCCTTATTATTTAAACAATTCTAATCGAAACACATTTCAAAAGAAGTTTACACAATTTTTATTTTGTTTAATTTCGCAAATCGCAAAAGGAAATTGCCTTTATAACTGCCCTCGCAAAATTATTTACTGCTAAATCTAAAATAAACAGAGGTGAACGCAAAAGATATCAATACAACTTTTATGCTGTTTATTTTTTCAACGAACCTACAGAAACTATCGAGTAAATGTTACAGACTTCAGCAACTGACATTCTTTATTTAGAAAGCAGTACTCATTATTAATTTTTAACGGATCCCTGAAGCAATTAATTAGAAATATCCTCTCCAACTTTGTCCGTGAATATATGAAACGTTTTAACATAGAACTATATGAACACTTTATGAATAAAACAGAGAGATCTACGGGGATTACATGAAAAGTTAAATCTTAAATTCTGTTCTTTTTTCGGTGCTACAATTAGTTTGATAAATCTCTCTACCTTATTTTTAAGAACTTTGTGTTTAAGAATATATATTAAGGAAATGAAGTCTGTAGTAATATGTTTTGAACCCCTGTGCGCGCGTTTTTCTCTCAAGGGAGTTTTATTTTTTTGTGTTCGAAAAAGCAGTCTAGACAGTAGCTAAATCAAGCATTAATATCAGAAAATATTTAAAATGCCTATTGGTATGGAAGTTAATTTAATTTAAGAATAGTCTTCGCCTTAAATTTCTCGTTAAATATTAGATGTCTCAACTCTCTGTGATTGCAAAACAAATTGTTCGGAAAACACTGGAGTTAACATCTATTCGACCTTTTTTCGTAGAATCAATATAAATGATGCCAGTATGTCTGATTAATTAATAATACGGAATTTTCTTGTAACATAAACTCCCATTTCCATTCTCTACGAAACGCTTGAAATATTATTAACCCAAAGGTGCGTCAGCTCAGGAAGGCTGTTATTCTCGAAACGAGATTTTGCATTGAACCACTGTAAAAGGCTGAATCCCTTTTCAAATTGTTGCCACCAAATATATCGCCGCATATTGTTTAAACAAAAAATGAAGGAAAATATGCATGAATATAGGTATGTTTTTCACATTATGAGAACACGACGGTACCTAGAACTATCAAATTTTGAATAACGTAATCCTGCCAGGAACATAGGCACTTGGAAGCCCGAATTTTGAATTTGTTTTATTATCTATTTCACATTTTGTAAAACTTTAACGAATTTTTGATTGACAAACTCAACAATTTTAAAGCGAGCAGTGGCAGTAGTGTACGAAAAAAAAGCATGTTCATCTCCAGCCCGAGAGATTGTCAATCGGAAATTCTAAAGATATGCTGTTTTTTAATATTTTGTCATACTGTTGTTGAACTGAATTTGATGTGGTTTAAGAGCGAAGAACTTGATGTTTAATAAATAAAGCTGATACACAAAGCTTTAAAAAAAGCCATTTATGAGTAATATAAAATCTGAAAACTTTCAAATTTTATTTTCTTTGGTTTCAGTATTTTATTATGATGTATATTAATCTGCGCTAAGAAGGGCATAATAATGTATAAGCTAGGGTATATAAATATTAATACAATTTATATATATAAAAATAAGAAGAATTGCTTAAAAATGTTTATAAATGTGTTTAAAAATACATTTTTATTTTCTAATTTATTACATTTATTATGTTTTATCAAATTTAAAATTTTAAAATTTTAAAATTTAAAATTTCATATGTATAAATATGTATATATATATATATACTCATGTCCATAAATTAAGGTAAATTCGGAGTCACGCGGAAATCGAACTCTAAAATAAATATATCATCTGTAAAATCACTACATACATCTCCAAGAATTATATGCGAATTTCAGGAAGTAACCAGATGACACCGATGGTACGTCACAATGACGAGAGTGAAAGAGAGTGATATATAAGGAATACAGGCAAAGAAATAAAATTGTTCGCAGGCGCTTTATAAGCATTTCAGTGCAATAACCGAATAGTTATGACACAAAGAACGCATTTGGATGATTTTTTACGTGGTGGAATTATCGGCTATCTGGAATGTGGGCGTACCCAACTGAAAGTATCATACGAACTTGGAATTGCCCAGAGTGTCATCTCCAGGCTTTGGCAACGATTCCATGATGATGTTAATGTGAGTAGACGTTACAGCACAGGTCGCCCCAGAGTTACAACGCCGATTGAGGACAGGTATATGGCAGTTACTGCCAAAAGAAACAGGCGGAGCACAGCCTCAGACCTGTCTCGTCAGCTCTCTTCAGCCACTGGTACGACAATTTCAAGGCAGACCGTGTACAGACGCTTAGGGCAGATTGGTTTATATGCTCGTAGACCTGTCAGATGCGTTCCACTTACTGCAACTCACTGTCGCCTGCGGTTAGCCTGGAGTAGAGAGCCTGCATTGTGGACACCGTAAACGTGGCCTTGTGTGATGTTTTCCGACGAGTCCACGTTTAGCTTGCAGTCTGATTCTCGCCTGACTTTCATATGGAGAGCTCCAGGTACCCGTTACCACCAAGAAAACATCATTGAACGACACCGTTATGGTGGTGCAGGAGTGCTCGTTTGGGGTGGAATTATTCTGGGTTCCAGAACTGACTTGAATGTTCAAATTGGAACCATGACAAGCTAAATCTATCGGGACGTCATTCTGGAACAACATGTACGTTTGTTTCGGTGCGCCATGGGCGCACAATTTGTGTTTATGGATGACAACGCCCGTCCTCACCGTGCAAACATCGTAAGGGAATGCCTTCAATCGGAGGATATCACCCGTATGGACTGGCCAGCATTCTCACCGGACTTGAATCCAGTAGAGCACGTGTGGGACATGCTTGGCCGACGAGTTGCAGCCCGTCAACCTCCTCCTACATGTCTTCTGGAACTTTGGAGGGCATTGCGTTTTGAGTGGTGTAATATCCCCCAAGATCAGATCGATAATTTGATACTCAGCATGTCTAAGCGTTGTACGGACTGTATTGCATCGTCTGGGAACATACAATGTATTAACAATCATACCAACCATGTAATATTGTTTTTTTTTTGTAAATAGGTTTTTTTTGTAATTTGCTCCAGGGAGACAAAATCGCTAATTTTTTTTAATAATATCAAACGTATAGCATCTTTTTTTGCTCTTCACCTTTTGTTTAATAAATAAGCTTTACAAGTAAGTCAAATTTGTTTTGCTTCGAACTCTTCCTTTGCCTGATTTTGCATTATCCTTAATTGATGGACATGAGTGTATATATACACTGCTCGACATTGAAAATGCAACACCGAAAAGGAGTGGTCATAAATTTATCCAAATTTTAGAGTAGACGCACGTCACTGAGTTATGCGAATGATGTGAAATGCGCAGCTCTCCGACGCACGTGAGGTAAGATATAAGGAAAGGAACCTGCAGAATGGGCAATATTCGTGTCGTTATTTCTGTCAGACGAATTATCAAAGAAAGTTGGTTTTTGTCCCGGAGGATACGTATAATATGACAGAATGCCAAGCCGCCGTCAACGAAGGCATTTCCAGCAGGTAGACGATTTTACGAGGGCTATGGTGATCGGACTGAGAAGGACGGGTTGGTCCTTACGTCAAATCGCAGCTGATACCCACATGGATGCTAGCATGGTGCAGCGGCTGTGGCGAACATGGTTGGAACAAGGGAATGTGAGAAGAAGTAGGGGTGCAGATGCAGCCAGAGGGACGCCAGCACGCGTGAATCGACGCATCCACCGACAATCTGTGGCGGTCCCGCAAGTCAGTTGTACCGCGATTTTGCAGCATGTGCAAGATACCCTGGATGTTCCCGTGTCGACCAGAACCATTTCCCGTCGATTGGTTGAACGTGGCCTGCACTCACGTCATTCGTTAAGAAGACTGCCATTGACCCCACAGCATAGACGCCAACGTTTAGAAGAGTGGCGGACTGGAGCGATGTGGATGACAGAATGGCGAAACGTTGTGTTCTCAGATGAGTCACGCTTCTGTTTATCTAGTCACAATTGCCGCATACGTGTGTGGCGTCGACGTGGAGACAGATCTAATCCGGCAGTAACTATGGAACACCCCACCGAGCGACAACGTGGCACAATGGTTTGGGGCGCTATTTCCTACGATTCCAGGTTACCTCTAGTTCGTATTCAGGCACTATGATGGTCCAACAGTACTTCGATAATGTTATGCGGCCGGTGGCAATCCCCTACCTTCAGGGGCTGCCTAGTGTATTTTTTCAGCAGGAACGCCCGACCACACAGTGCACACATCTGCCAACATGCTCTGCAAGGTATACAGATGCTTCCCTGGCCACCGTACTCTCCTAACCTGTCACCAATCGAACATGTGTGGGATGTGATTGGACGCCGTTTGCAGACTCTGCCCCTGCCTCGTTCAGAAGACGAACTGTGGGAAATGGTTGAAAGGGACTAGAGAGCCATCCCTCAGGACACCATCCGCACTCTTATTGATTTTTGCCTAGACGTGTTTCTTCGTGCATCGCTGTCCGCGGTGGTCCTACTGCCTACTGAGCCGACATCTTTCTCGCTCTGTATTCTGACTATCATTTTGAAATAAAGATCACTTATTGCTGTTTGCTGTCTCTATTTTCTTTCCAAATTTCATCGCTTTCTGACCACTCCTTCTTGGTGTTACATTTTCAATGTCGAGCAGTGTATATACGTATATATATATTTGTTTTCAAATTTATTATAAATGTTTTGGCACTCATCAATAGTTTTAATGCTAAAACTATCATACCAAACAACTGTTGACAAATGGTAATCGAGAAAAGATTTCAGATTACTTTGCATACAGGATTTTAAAAAAAGTTTTTAGCATATGTAATTTGAAGCACTTTTCAAATAAAACGTTTAGATTTGAAAACAAGAAATTAAGATTTTTTTCTCCATAGTGCGAGCTCAAATATTTCACTATATTTGACCAAGCTTTTGTTCTCCTCGCCAAAGATACCTTTTTTGAACAGTTCACTGTGTATCTCTTCGACAGCTGTTTATTATATATATCTTCGACATCTTATTATATTACATCTTACTATATTACATCTTATTATACTATCTTATATCTTCGACAACTGTTTATTGTGCATCTCTTTGACAACTATTATTGACATCTCTTTGAATTTTCTTCTGTTATAAAGACTTATAGATCAGTTGGTATTCTTTTCTTAGCAAGTATTTCATTTTGAATTCTTGTGTTTTTACTTTTAAATCTTAATTTCTAGACGGGGTGACATCTGATTAACAACTACCTTAACGTTTAGTAAATTATAGTTCCCTTTTCATATATCTGTAATGTTTTTCCACAATTTCATTATACAAAGTAATTTTCATTTAACAATTTGCTTTGTTACATTTATCTGTATTTATATTAATTTTAATTATTTTCATTAAAACTTAAAATTATATTTCTCTACGGGACTGCAAAACTATCAATGTTCTGTTAAATTTATTTATTTCACAAGTGCTATAAGGATATTAATAATCTTAAAAATCCTATCTTTTAATAAAGAGCATAGGAAATACAAGCATAAATGTGTTTCTCTTAATTTCAGTATGAATTCAGAGATATTTGGATTATATTTTTCTTATGTTATTATTCACTTCATCACGCTATCCTTCTCAAGCACTTGTTGTTCTCTGTCTCTCGTCTTAGCAATTCCAAATGCGTTTCATAGATTCTTTGTCCAACAACTGCTGCACCATATTATTGTTAAACCTCTAAATTTCGTCAGATGTAGGAGAATCCTTCATTATTTTCAGCCAACCCTCATCAAGGTTTCTTGGAGGAAAATGGGCTAAAGCAGCGAACGAACGAATATGCTTTTTCACACTTTCGTTTTCTCTGTATTGAGTAATAAGGCCTACTAGGCTTCATGCTTCTCACCATGAAGACGTATTAAAAGGAAATTACAACCTATAATTAAAGTGTTTTGAAGTTCTTAAGACTTTTATTGCAGCAACTTCAAAGCCAATTTTACAAGTTTCTTGTTCCCTTTCGCTTTAAAGCAAAAAAAAAAATTTTTTTTTCGTAAGTTGATTGAGTTTTATTAGGCAGAAGCACGTATACAGAAGGATGCACTTCTGTTTCATCAGCGGTGTTCTGTTAATCAGCATAAATATTATGCACTTCCTTCAACTAAGGGTAACAAGATTTAGAAGTTCCATCCCCAAAAAGTATTTCCTTTTTTTCTAGAGACTGTAATTCCTTATTTGTTGCAAATAACAGTATTCTGTCTGGATGTCCCTCATCATTAGCAAGAAAATTCTCTTTTTAGCTGCTCAGTAATACCAGACGTTATCTAGCTTGAGAAATAATCAAGATTCTTCAAACATTGTGTCTTTCTATGTAGAGCGATAACTTCAAAGATTCGGATTCTGGCAAATCTGCTACGAAGTCTAATCCGTAAACCATACAGCTCTGAAACTGACTCCTTATAAATTGTCGATATAGGAGTTAGTTTTGCTTGAGCATATTTCTTGCGTAAATTAGCGTATATTAGAACTTCTACTTCTGTTCCAAACAAGACACACAAATATTTGATCTCCATTAATATGGTATTGTCTTCATTGAGCAACAAATTTCCAAAATAGTTTGACTTTCTGCATATCTATGTGGAGTTTTTAGACGTATGTGTTTTTATTAAAACGGTAGGTATAGACCTTAGATGCTGTAGATAGCTTATCTATTGAAATTTCCAAAATTCAACTTCAGTCATTTGTATAAAAAAAAGACTCGCTTTTCCTTGGCAGATAAAATTAAAACTGAGCACAGTGTCAAATGATTCGATAACGAGTGCTTCGTTTAGTTCAGCTTGTTTCTTTGCCACCTGCTGTTCCCTTTACAATGTTATCTCACCATTTATAATAAAGGGTTAAATATAGAAAGGTCGAAAAGGGGCGGGCTTTGATGTTCTCATCCAGAACACCTATACTTTCACAATTACAATATACTGGTTCTTTATTCTGAATAAGCGCAGCCCCTGCTTTATTGGGAGTGCTTGTACCTGAATAGCTCTTAAGCTTTCTGTCCGGAATGCGTATGTTTTCAAAAACGTTTAATTTCTCTTTGATTTCAGGAATTGTTTTTGCAACCATGTAGAACAATTTTGTTGCTGCTTAGATGAGTGATTCCATTAATTACATATTCATGAAGGAATGAATCGTCAGCAGATGCATAACTGCTTATTTCTCGTATTGCGATTAAATACTCAGAAATTTATTCACCTGGTTTTAAATGTAGCTTTTGAAGTTTTGCTTATAAAGAGATTTGCGATGTTTATTTTAAAATAAACTTCAGACAGTAAATTTTCTTTTAACTATTCGCATTACAAAAACTGAACTGTTCTATCAGAGCTAGTAAGCAATATTTTAATAAACATAATCTTTTGTAATTCAGATAACCGAAATTATTTAAAAGATACTTCCAGACTGCGAATAAATGATTCGACCGGATATGTATCAGTTTCTAAAATGCTTCGAAAATGTAATGAAATATTACTATGCATCATAATATTTTGTTCCTTTAGATAATTTTTGTGATTTTTTTGTGTTAAGGTGATTTTGACTTAACAGAATTAACATCACCGTTATCAGAATCATGAGCACTTTCATTTCTTGACAATTCATCACCATACTCAGTTTGGATTATAAATGTTCAAAATTATAAAGATGCTTTAATATTAATTCACAGTTCCTTTCAGCATTTGATTCGTAATCAAAACAAAACAAATCACGAAAAAAAATAATCAAATTGCGAAAATTAAATTGATTTCAGATAAAGTCTCAAGCAGTGTTTGTTTCGTTTCACAGAAGTGTTACATTAAAGTCTGATGGAAGACCAGATTTATTTTTCCTATCACGTAAAGTTCCAAATACAGTTTTACGTAAAAGTTTAACAGACCTTGTGGGAAAAGTTCTTAAAGATTTAGAAAATAGAATGAAATGCACTCATCTTGCTTAATAATGCAAGTCACCAGTCTTATAAATAATAGTGTAAGAAAAAATGAATCTAAATTCAAATTTAACAGTCTGAAGATCATTTCAGGGTTGAGATCCAAAATTAAAAACTACATACTGGTTACTATAAATTCAGCTCTTGTATCCAAAGCCCATGTATCCAAGGCTCTTGTATTCAGCCGAGCAACCCAAATATAGAATCCCACTTTGTATTATGGAATTTAGCTTTCTATTGGTACCCAGGAAATAAGCATATATAATAATCCAAATGAATATTTAACTTCTGTATTTAATGATCGTTTTAAAAGGTGATACATGCATAGGGGAAAATAGGAACATGAATGTATATATAGAGGATGCTAAGTGTTACATTAAAGTTCTTAATTTAAATCCATCATCGTTATGCAATACCTGAAGATACGAAGATAGCATCTTCCAAAGCCGTGCCTATATATTTTTTCACCTGAGGCAAAACGGTAAATGTGCGCCCCTGTATGCAATACAATGCAACATTATTTATTTACCTATTTGTGGGGGGGGGAATAAATAAATAATATTGAATGATGTTTGAAAACATAACATTATACAAACACACACAATATATATATGCATTATTGCATATGTACATATATAATCATGCATATAAAACAGATTAACTATATTTATATCTATTTTATGCTCATTAAAGTAACCATTTCAAGTGAAAATACAATAACTCTTACAGTAACATTTAATTGTAACTTTTTATATTCCACGAAGTTAACCATATATAATGATTAACAATTTTGAAGTGGAAAACATTAAAAACATACTTTTTGAGAAATGGCATATAATATTAAGTAGTATAAAAAAACACCTGCTCAAAAATTTATGGCATAAGCTTTTCAGGCATATTTATAACTTAATTTTTCTTGCTTTTAAAGAAGCAAAATCATCAATATTTTTTTCAAAATCTGCTTGATTACTTAATACATGTTCTATAGAGAGAACGGTCATGTTTGAAAGTTTTTCCCGGCCTATAAAAACTATATGAAGATCTCATACTGTTCTTTATTATTTTAAGTTTTCTAAAGCTTCTTTCGCCACTAGCTACAGTAACTGGCAGCGTTAAACAAATTCTTAATGCTGCTTCCAAATTCGGATTGGTCTGAACTAAATTATAAGCGGGAATTATTTTTAAAACTTCTAAGCTTGTAGCTGCTTATGTGTCTGGAATTATTAAAATAGCATAGTTTTTAAAACTAGATATTTCTGACAATTTCTTCAGCTTTCATATCATTCGGATATTTAAGTGGTAAGTTATAAGTCGCTGCCTTTAAATTACTTAAATAAAGTGGCATTAATTGTTCACCAGTTAGAAACTGGAATTCAGAAGAAAGTTCATTTAACTTTTCATGTCGCCATTTAAATTGTTTCGTTTCGCAATTTAAAACGCGTTTCAGAATTTAAAACGTCGAGCACTTCTTTAAATTCTACAAAAACATATTTCTCTTAAAAACTACAATTTATATCAATTGATTCCTCACAATTTGATTTATTAATTTTTCGTTTTCGTTTCTCTTCAAATTCTGATGATGTATTCATTTGTAAAGCTGAAGTTTTAGTTTTTTCAAAAATAGATTGAGAAATATTTTCTCTCATTTCCTATAATGAAAGACATAGTCCCTATCTTAAGCGTGCGACTTTAGAGACAGTTATAGTTTTTGACTGCAAGGCTTTATTTACTTTTTCGATTTCTTGCAGTATTAAATTCCACGAAGATAACAAACATAAAAATTTAAGCACTTTAAGATATATTTTTGATTGTGAAAATTCTTCTAACAACCACAAAGTAATAATTTCTATATTTCTTGTCTTTCCATTAATATTCGCGTTCAGAAGTGGCCGAGAGGTAACATAAGCAATTTGTTTAAACAGTTTATTGTAGTGATCGGATTGACTGCATAGTCTTCACCTTGAATATCACATAGTTCTATGAGAACATCCTCCACGAAATCATCCCTTCTGAAGCATATAGAGTCGTGAGCATCATTATAATAGATTAATCAATGAAATCAGTCTTTTATATTCCCAGAATCTTTCATCAGTTAAACTATCCACTCCCGACGAAAAGTTTATTTGAGCTAGAGCAGAAATTTATATGCCATCTAATTTAAATATGCCAATAGTTTGGTTGTCATACATTTTTTCCTAACAATCTCATGATATCTCGACAATAAAAGCATAATTTTAAAATTAACAAGATTTAATGATACTTCCTATTTTATCTTTACTTTTATTGCTCCTCATCAATCAACTTAAGAAACTTCTATGTGTTAAATTTCGCGACTATAACAGGTGTTTATCATTAATTTTTATTCACAGCAATAAGTATTTTTAAAATTTGTTTTATCAAGAAGCATGATTTTTAAATATATTTTTATATCGATCCCGTTAGAATCAACGGAGCAAAACTAAATTTTTAAAAGATATTTGTTACATCAGAATCAATTGATTACATTAGAATTAGCCAGAACAGTTTGTATTAAATCTTCCACAAAGTATTCAAAATTTTAAACTTCCTTTTTTAGTTCTTTAAAACTGAAAAAAAATTATTTTATTGCTTCACTATAAACAATCGAATTATTTGAAAACATTTATCTTACCTTATATCTTTACATTCCAGTTGACAAAGAATGAACCAATTGGTTTAATTCTTGAGCATCTACTTCAGCAATAACTTTAAATGAAACAGTCCATACAGTTCCCGCGCAAGAAGAGTGTGAATACAAGCCAAAAACTTAGATTCATGTTCCTCGTTTATTGGAAAATTTTAAAAAAAATGGAGAAAAAGTGCAGCAATTAATAATATGCTACATTTCATTTTCTGAGTTAGTGGACTTTGGCAAGTTTATTATGATTAAGTAAAGAACTTAAGTCAAAATAATGAGAGACAGCAAAGAACAACTAATGTCGGCAGTATAATATTTTCTATGTACGTTTAATTTATACAATTCGTTACACAAAGTGTAAGTAGTTCCTTAAAGCTACTTTCAATTACAAATTTTAATGTTAGAAAATGTTATATACACTACCTTGAAATTTCATATCTTTTGAGAATAAGGTAATGCTATTAGTTTTTCTTTTTTTAGCTGTATTGTTTACAACACAAAATTCTTTTAATAGTCACTGACGTATTCCGAAATTAAGCATTAAAAATCATAAGTTTTAAAAATAAATTTCTGAATTTTTGATCGATTAGCTAATTTGGTGTCCCTTCTATTTGTTCACCTGAGGCAAGTGACCCTCGTCCCGGCCCTGGGATCTTCCTCTATTCCGTCTCGCGGTGGGAAACGGCTTCTGTATCTCATGAAAGATGCCATCCCGTACGTGTATATATGTATATATATATATATACGTATGGGATGGGTCTTGGATGAAATTTTAATGTAATAGTAATAATTTATATATAATATAAATTACTCTATTATTGTATTAAAATTTCATCCAAGGCTATATTATCCAAGGGTATATACATCCATGGGTAAATCATTATTATTATATAGATAGATAGATAAAAATAAACTGAAAATCAAATTCATTCGCTAAATCATCCAATAAAGCAGATTATTTCTTCATCTTAAATTTATCTTCATCCTAATCCAAGTAACAATGCAGTCATTTATATAGAAATCACAGTTATTTGTATATGAACTCAAACGCTTGAATTGTAATTCTTTCGTCTTCTTAGCATGCCTTCGTGTTGTATTGGTCAGCACACTCTGCGCGTATTCGAGAGGTCAGAGGTTCGAGTCCCGGTAAACGCATTGCTCATTTTTCATGACTTCTGCTTCAAAAATTAAAAATTGCTGATGACTCTGCAGAATACGTAATTATTGGGAATTCTTATGGCAAAGTTATTAATTTTAACTAGCTGAAGATTATCGGAGATATTTATAGTTGCCATAGGTTTAAAAAAAAAGATGACACGATGCCATCCTATGGCAAAGCGTCAAAGCTCTTAATCTACGCTAAAATGTCAACAAAGCGTTTTAGTGAAAGAAAAGGATGAAATATTATTATTTTAAAATTTCACTCTGGAAATAATTTTAGCTGCTACTTATGAAGAATGTGGTCATCAGTTCCGATGTTCGATGCACTATCGAAAAAAATTGCAAACCCAAAAGGTACGGGAATTTGAGATCTTAAAGCTAGCAGGTTAAGTCTTATGTACGGTAGGGTAACTAAATTTTTCAAATGAATTGCATTACGTGGTTAGAGGAACATACTAATTGCCAACCCCCACATGCCACTAGAATGATGATTTAAAATCAAAGCTCTTGAAACCTTGGAGAAATTTAAATCTAGCAGATAATTTTTAATTCCGCATTTTGTTATAAATTTTGAACAACTGTATGATTTTTATTACCTAGCTTTGTCTTTAATTTTGTATAACACTTTTTTCAATGCGTCCTTTTGAATTTGAGAGTTCATTATGCAGTTATTCCCATTCCCGGTCTTTAAAGCCTTTCGAAATCTTTGTCGAACTTATTGATTTTTCAACTAATTGTAAACAAATTAATGTATACTAATTATCACATACAAAAGCATTAATAACATTTGTAACCCAACTGATTTATTGTCCTAAAAATCAGTTGATGAATAAACTCATATTAAAGTTATGTTCTGGAAGTCTTTCAAACACATAATTGGTAAATAGTTACATGATCTAAAATTGCGTGACACAAACGTAAAATTAGAGATTGAAACAATTAAACAGATATCTTGCTATTCCCATTTGATTAGTGTACTCCACATTTTAATTCCCTTGCGAAATGGTTTCCTGCTTTTAATTTATTTCTTTAGTGATATTTTCTTTCTTTGTATCCAAAGGTGAATTTATTTAAATGCATTTGATTTGTTTATAACCTAGTTTCGGTAGCATTTGAGTCACGTCATAGAGGGCTACACTGTGACATTATCTTGCAGCACGAACACCTTGAAAAAATAGTTGCGAGATGCGTAACACTGTCCACCAGCGGCCGAGCGATGCTGAACAATAGTAGGTGGGTCATGGGTTCGAGTCTCAGCAAACGGGCTGACTGCATGCTCGTGGTTTCCCCCATGTGCATTATGAATATGAGCCAGTTTCCTTTAAAAAGACCTCCACGGGGCATCACTCCCTTTCCGTGTAGTGCCTAAGGGCGGAGCACGTATGAAAAAGCGGTACGTAACACATAATTTTATTTTTAGTTCTTTTTCTTACTCTTTTCTGTTATATTTTAATATACCAGTTTTTGGCTAATCTGGAACTATTACAAAACTTTATTTCATATATTGTTTGGTTACAGTAATAATAATTGCAGTAGCAATAATGAGGATTATGGCAGTTAAATTCTGTCATAAGAAATTACAGCATTTATACTCTATGCTTTAATAACTATAATATTTTAGCTGTGTCATTCTAAGCGCTAGATAATTTCCTCCCCCAACTCACTTTTATTTTGGAATATTTCTGTAGTTAAATTATTTTGACATCCTCTGTAGTGCGTCGTCGTTATTTGTGACAATTCGGCGACAGTTCGTGTCCCATTCATTACGCCTCTAACATAAAACGCTACAGAAATCCAAAAACATTTAAAGTAACCGCTTTCTGTCTTTTACTTTTCGAGAGCATGAAGCTGAAATAGGCTGTTTGAAATATGGAAAACCATCAACGAGGTGTCCGGATGAAGGAAAAAATGTTAGGGGTGGTAGGAAGTGAGTTCCTGAAAAGAGCAAAAAATATCATGACACGTCCTCGCACGGAAGGGCGCACTTTTAATCCGACTGCTTGGAGGGTTAAAGTGACGAAGAGAAAATTGCCTTTGCGACAGTCATTAATTGTCCCTGGGACTGTGAAAAGTGACAAGTGTCTGTGTTTGCTACAACGTGTTCGGGACACAAAGTGTCACTTTCTTTGTCCGGATCTTCTCTGAACCTGCGGAGCGTAAAATGATTAAGTCAGGCTGCTATGTGAGGAGGCCTTTTTTATTTACTCGACCCGAGTTGAGTTGTTACGTGGAGGAAGTTCTCCGAGGGATTTGCATATATATCAAAGGGGCACGATTCACTAAACTGCAGACAAAGAGTTGTTCGCTCTGATTTGGCTTGAATAAACGAGTTCGAATAAATACGTTGCCTGCAGCAGAGAAAGAAGATTGAATTCAACTATGTGGAGTTTACGAGGGCTTTAAGTGTTTGAACGATTGAATAACGTAATTAACTTTTCGTCTGGATTTAATTGAATTCTGGCATTAATGCACTAACTGATTAAAAAGAACTTAATATATATCTGATTAATATGATAGTTCCTTCACTAAAATGCACAAAATGTCTAAAATGCACTTTTTCTTATAGCAATAGTTTTAAGTTTCTAAGCTATTACGTGTTATCAGTTTGTAAATACATTTTAAAGGATTAGCGGAAACGAATAGAAGCATACGAAACCTACTTTATTTCCAATTTCAAGTTGTAATCTTTACAGGTGAAATTCAAAGAGTAACTGAGTCGTTGTTCTTGTCAGCTGCTTCGCTTAAATATTACTATTGCATATTCATCTAAAAACAGAAATAAAAAAATCCGAAAGCTTTCAGATTTTTTTAACGTTTCGTAGCCTACCTTTATTTATTAAATATCATGTTCTTCGCCCTTAAACCCACATAAAAAAATTCAAATCAACAGCAATACCACAAAATATTTAAAAATAGCTTATCTTGAGAATTTCCGATAGATAAAACTGCAGTGTTGCCATTACTCGCTTGAATCGTTGAGTTTGTCAATCAAAAACTCGTTTAAGTTTTACAAATATGAAACAGGTAATAAAACAAATTCGAAATTCAAAATTCGGGCTTCTAGGTGCCCCTGCTTGGGTGGAGGATTATATTATTCAAAATTTGATGGCTCTAGGTACATACTTTTTTCCACAATGCGAGAAACATATACATACATTCATGCAGATTCTTTATTATTTAATTTCTTTAAATATAATACAGGGCAACAATTTAAAAGTGGTAACAATTTAAAAAATGGCAAAATATTTGGTGGCAACAATTTAAAAAATGACCCGCCGTTTATAGTGAAGCTCCACAAAATCCCGTTTTGAGATTAATAGTTCTTCTGGGCCACCGCTCCTTCGAGCTAATAAAGCTTAAAAAAATTATCTAGAATTTAGGCAGACATTTTAAACGATCAAGATGAGTAAATTTCTTTCTTGCAATAAGCCAATAAGTAAAATGGACTAACTAAAATCTGGAACGTTACTTCGATTCAGTGAACAACTGGTGTGCCACCGTACCAGAAAAAAAATATATTGAACAACTGAGCAAGAATCAAATTTAAAGAAATAACCACTTTGATGATATTATTGCATTCTATGGGTTCATCACCATTTCCTAGATCAGATGAACAAGAAGATTTTTATTGAAACAATTAACATTTCTTACAGGGGAGAAAAGAATATATAACTCACGGAGAAAAACAAGGTAAATCAAATTCTCCTTAACAAGCGAGGAATATCGCAGATCACTGATATGACTCGTCACTGAATAAAATGTGAAACACTAAATAACAAGCAAGATGATTACTAGTAAAACAATCCTACGAATCTGAACTAAATTGAACTGACTATAAACTCCCATGCAACTTCGTGTGTATATAAAATGTGATGGAAAATTCGAGCACATTACAGTAAGCCAGTAAGTAAACTTGCCTGTTTTATTGCTTAAACTACAAGTCATATACAATACTTATTACTAATGTTTATTGTCTTACGTCGTACAAATGCAATATCAGATTATGTCCTTGCAAGATGTGCCCGAAATGGCACTTTGTTTAGTAATGGCACTTTGTGCCATTTTTATCATGTTTGAATACACTGCCGTTGTAATGTTCATCATTAAGTCCACCAGTGCAGGCCTATTATTTGAAGAGATATTCTTTTAAGGTACTCCATAGAGAAAGTCTGCTGATCACAAAACGGATTAACATGATGGTCATAATTCTTTCGAAAGGATACGGTTGTTGAAAAACCTGCGCAAGAACTGCATGGTTTCTTTATATGTGCAGCAAATAATACAGTTTTGCTGGAACAACACTTGTGGTCATCGACTTCAAAAAAAGCAAAAATCTGTGAAATGATGTATTTATAACTTCTGCTGACTTACAAATACTTTCCAATAAAGAAAACATAAAAAAAATGCTTTCAACAAATGAAACCTTGTTGACTATGAGAAAAGACATAACTGCCTAACAACACAGAATATGTCAGGTGGCCTTGTAGACTACAGATGACATATTTTTTTGTATGCCATCTAGTATTACAGTTATACTGCAATTAAGAATTTAATTTTTATTAGGACCTTCACTTGGTGCACGTGAATTTTCAATTTCCCTCTCAGCCCCCCTCTCTCTCCCTATATATATATTATATATATACGAGGTGTTTCAGATAATCTGTTACAAACTTTTAGGCCAGATAGAGTACACCTAGACGATGCAAAAATACATAGTAATGCATGATCAGAAACGCTTTCCTGGCGTGGTAGTAACGATACAAAGCACAATATAGCAAGGACACGAATAGGGTGAGAATATGGTTTATTATGCTTAGTGCAGGGTAAGCCAATGAATAAGAACAAAAACAGGTGCTTATCATCAAAGAACGTGTTCAAAATTACGCCCCAGACCGTGATGCAGGAACCGTGCGTCGTGCACCTTCCATGCGTGATGCAGATCTTCCATGCGCCGGAGATGTGAGATTTGCATAACTGTCTGGGGTCGAAATTTCGAACACTTTCTTTAATGATGATCGTTGTCTGCTTTTATTCTTATTTGTTGATTTCTGCTGTACCAAACATAATAAAACATGTTTTGTCATACTGTTCGTGTCCTTTTTTTTCTCTGTTTTGTGTCGCCAAGAAAGCGTTTCCAATGATTCATTGCTATGTGATTTCACATCGTCTAGGTGCACTCTATCTGTCCTGAAAGTTTGTAACCGATTTGCTGAAACACCCTGTATATACACCATGTCCACAAAAGTGTTTATCCAGCTTTTATATCTGAAACAGTAGACATATACTTTCAGTTACAAAAATAATATTTTGTAAAAAATAATTTCGAAATCTAATTCTTTATACATTTTCCTGTCCTTAGTCTTAATTTTGTATTCATTATAAAAATCAAATGCAAAACGAGGAAAACTCCCTAACGACAAAACTGACAGAGGCATTTAATTTGACAGTTGCAAATCATATTTAGAGGCCGTACACAAATCGAAGAGCGAAATGGTTGCACTTGCACGTAATTAAGAATAAAATATTAGTTAAGAGAAAAGATTTCTGTTGTTAATAATTCTATTGTTCATATTTTGTTCTTGTTGCTGGTTTTTGTTGAGTTGCAAACATTTCTGTTCATGTCAAAACATTTTTTTATTTCCAATTGCTAGGCAAAAAGTTACAAAGCACTAAAATCTTACAAACAGAGATTACAAACAATAGAACTACGAACAAAAAGACCGAATTCATTGCCTTCCAGCATCTCGATTCTTCTGTAAGACCACGAAGAGCGCCACCTCAAATCAGGTGGTCCCTATTCATTTCGTTTCCAGAATTACAAAGTGGGCAAATAGAATCGCTTGAAATGCCAATGCGGTGCAAGTGGACGGCAAGACAAGCATGTCCTGTAGACAGACCTAAAGCCACAACTGCATTGCGTCTTGGACTTTCGAGAATAAGGAAGGACTTATCCTTCTTCAACATTTTAAGGCTGTATGATTGTGAAGATGCCTTAAGTTATTAGACATAAATAAACTTTTTAAAAACAGTTTAATCCTCCAATAAGAAATGGCTGTATTAAGATGTAGTAAGCTGGCATCTGTTTTTGCAAGTAAGTCCGATTGTTCATTTCCCCAAAGTCCACAATGACCAGGTACCCACTGGAGAACGATTTGTTTCCTCTTTAAATTGAGAGCTCTTAGAAATTCTTGACATTGCAAAATTTCAGATGTTAATATGG
>KK117522.1:271961-342075 GCA_000611955.2 Stegodyphus mimosarum
GCATGAGAATGAAAAATGACTGCCACTTGTAATGAATAGCTAATAATTGCTGTAGGGCTATATAGATGGCTGCTATTTCACCATCAAAGAAAGTATCAATGTATCCTGTAGGAGCGTAGAAAGAAAAAAGATTCGAAAACACACCAGCCACAACCTTAAAATAACAGTAAAAATGAGAACCATCAGTAAAAATGTGAAGGCATTAAATGGGTGGATATCTAGTCGCAATGGTCTCCAAAGCGAGACATTTCAAAATGCTTGGTACAACATCTCTCTTTCTAAGGATGGTTTCTACTAGGTCTAGCCTTGTAGAGACATTAGGTTATTTAGTAGCAGGAGACATGAAAAGTATGCAATTCCTTCGCCGGGAATCGAACCACGGACCTCTGAAATACCGGCTCAGTGTGCTGACCATTACACCACGAAGGCACGCTAAGAATGTGGGAGATATACCTTATATACTCCCCTTTTTAAAGGGCGACTAGGGTTTTAGGGGACCTAGTCGCCAAATCCTGGGTGTGGAGAGTCATCATCCACAACCCTTTTAGTTCGGGCGCCACTGTAGAGACATTAGGTTATTTAGTAGCAGGAGACATGAAAAATATTCAATTCCTTCGCCGGGAATCGAACCACGGACCTCTGAAATACCGGCTCAGTGTGCTGACCATTACACCACGAAGGCATGCTAAGAATGTGGGAGATATACCTTATATACTCCCACCACGAAGGGCGCTAAGAATGTAGGAGATATACCTTATAGCCTTACTTCGATATTTCTCCTCCAGGAGGGCTTCTAGTTGTCAAGATAAGTTATATATTACCTGGAATCTCAAGATCGTTCTTCATGTCCAGGACATTTTAAATAAATACATATTTGGGTTTAATTTCGTAGTCTTCACTACGTAGTGTCTTTATTAGGGATGCTCCATCCGCAGTAGCTTTTCATAGAGAACCAAGGCCTTCATTTTAATAGTATCTCAAAGGATTTATTTCCTGTCATCAATAACATTTCATCGATAGATATGGACTTCGCAGCTCCTGTAATCAAGCGAAGAACTTGGTTTTCCCACACTTCAAGTTTATGAACCACCGACTATGGGGCAATGATGAGCTTCACAACAATACGACATTAAAGGCAGGATATAAGTATTAAATTTAATGTTAAGTGTACACCAAGTGTACCTCAAATATATCCTGCTAGATGCATTAGAATACTATTTGAAAGAATAATATTCTTAAGCGCCAATACTTAAGAAGTCTATTTGAAACACGTTTGGTAAGCTACTCAACATGAAGCTTTCAATTTACTTTATTATCAAAGTCATTCCCAGCTAAGTAAAATTGTCCGTGTTGGTAATTAAAGTATCTTGGTACTTTAACTCTGGGCGAAAACTTTCTTGGGTTACGGAAAAAACTGTGAAGCTGTCGTTTCCTAGAGTCATATTATTTTCTTTACACCGATTCCAGACCACCTGCAGGGCCTTATTTAATCGGCTTTCAATAAGGTTTTTTGCACCATGTTTTGGAGCCTCGATCCAAATAACCAATCATCAACAAATAACAGACAATTAATACCAGATGTTGATTTAAGAGAAGAAACTGGATCGTTGATATATATATGTATATATTAAGCAAAGTGCAACTACTAACTGCTCCCTGAGGAAGTCCAGTTTGTGAATTAAAACATTTGGAGAAGGAATTTTCAAACCTTTCCCTGCATGTCCTCTGGCTTGTGAAAGACCTAGTCCAATTAAATAATTTGATGAAACACCAATATTTAGGAGCTTCTGGTAGACCCTTTTTCTCCAGACAGCATCATAAGCCCCCTTAAAGTCAGCATAAACAGCTGTCAAAATGTTTTTGTCATCCAAAGCATCCTTAATAAATTGACTGAATTTTGTCACCTGGTCACACGTTGACCTATTCCTTCGGAAACCAGTCCTTTCTGCATCTAAAAAACTATATTTCTGAAACCCAGTTCAAATAGTTTACCAAAAATATTTCTATAGTTTTCGCAAGAATACTTTCGCAAGATGGGTTCAGCTGTTCGGGTTCTTATTTTTCTTTAGGAATGGAATAATAACTGCTCTTTTGCAATTGCCGGAATCTGACCTATGAGTCAGGTACATTGGCACTATTGATTAATCAGCACATTCCAGAACATGTGAAAACTATTGATCAATATGTTTTCACTTTTCTTTTCCTTTCTTTCTTCTTTTGCTAACTCAGATCTCATTCACAGAATCTTGCAAAACTAACTCATGTTCTAAAACAATGAGCTCAAACAGGCGGCCCCGGGCATCATGTGGCTCCCGAAGTAATTTCATGCGGCCCAAGAATACATTTTAATTATGTAATTGTTGCATATACGGTATTGCAAAGATTTAAAAACTTCAGTCATTTGAAGCCAGAGTTTATATTAATTTCATTCCCATTTAAAACGAACATGAGTAACGCACCAGAAAATCTGTAAATGGAACTAATTCATTTACAGTGTGATATAAATCTTATTCAAAGATTTGAAGAAACAGATTTTTTATTAACTTTTATTCCTACTTTTCACAATAAATATATAATAATACAAAATTTTAGACAAAGAGGAATCGCTTTATTTGAGAAAATATTTACATGCGAACAAAACTTTATTTCGAACTTAAACATTAATAAGAAAACAAACCGATTGACTGATGAGCATCTACAATCTGAGATGGAAATAATGTCTAGTAATTCGTCTCCAGTATACGTACATTATGTAAAAAAATATACTTACACATAAAATTTATTATTATTTACGCACAAATATACGTATCTTAAGTTAAGCGTCGAAGGAAAATTTAATAAACAGAAGATGGATTGATGAACAGAAGATGGATGGGTTGTCATTATTTATTCTCAAGTATTGTTCCATTCAAAAAATCATCATAATTAGTTTATTTTTAATTTATGTGATTGTAAGTTATTTAATGAGTAGGTATGCATATTAGAATTATTGAAAGAAATATTAGACTAAGAGTTATATATTTAGTTGTCAATGCATTTCAATTAAAAAGCGTAATTGATAAAAATGTTTCACATAAAGATTTGTACTAAACCACCGCATAGATATCACGTTAACTACCAAACCACCGTATAGAAACATGACAACCGTATGGATATCACGTTAACTGAAAAAAATGTTATACTTTGCGTTATTACGCTACTTGCCCCTTCTCCTTGATAATAAATGCATATTGTGATTTCTGAGATTATGTTACTTTATGTTGAACCCTGGCTGTTACTTCATATGATTACTAAAATCCGCATTCTATTGTGACTATTGAATAAGGTACTATAACCAAATCATGACTCTTACATTATGCAACTATTGACATCCCCATTCTATTGTGACTAATGAAATGTTTAACGTTATATGATTTCGACAACATGCGCCATGATGTGCAGTGCTTCTGGAGTATATTCATGTATATTTAATGTGTGCACTACAGTGCTACACTACTTAAATGTGTTCATTATTCTCTAGTGGTATCTGTTTCAAGATTGTTTCTAATTACATGCATGAGTAGGAAAGTACATTCACAAATAGTAACTTAATCTTCTTAAATTGCGTAAAATTTATTTACAGGTTCAAAAAATATTAGATTTAATATCTTGAGAATGAAGATAAGCGCCATCGCGTTTAGTAGATCAAACCACATCAGTGGTTCAAACAACACTGATTAAAATATCAAAATTGCTGATTAAATTACCAGCATGTGGTTATATTTCTAAACAGATGCTGATAAAAACTATTTTCAGATTTTTTTCCATAATCAACGAGCCATAATCATAAGCATAGCATCCCAACTTGGCATGAATGGTGAAATACCAAAATAAATCTCTTCAATATTTAGTAAGTGGTTAACAAGTACTATTTCTTCTCTATCTGCGTTTCACAAAGGTCATTATCCATACAGCAAGAAGCGAATATAGTCTTCGAAGGTTATGTTACCTGATTTCTTTAGCTACACCATTTATATATTGTTTATAAATCAACTTTTCTTGGTTTGATATTTAGCTGATTACTATTACAACAATAAATTAAATCTTTTCTAACTTCATATTTACATGCAAGTGATATTACCATAACGAATGGATCACTGTCTAAAATAGAAAAGGAATCCGTAAAAAGATTAAGCAAAACAAAATCACTGCGTTAATGTGTTTGCGTTTCAGAACGGAGAAACATATATCAACAAGGTCAGCAAGCCATTTCTTGACCTAACACAGATCCCAGTTCTCGGGGCAGAGAGAAATTACGACATGCTTAATCCAACCTTCTCACTTGCACGAATAATTAAACAATTTAAACAAAGAATCCCAAGTATCACGAAAGGTCAGAAACGGAATCACTCAAGAGGCTCGGCGGTAACAACTATCATTAAGGACTGCAGTCTTCAAACAATACATTTTTAAATCTTTCTCGGAGTGTTGAATGCTAAGCATTTCGGTTTATGGCGAAATTTCTGTCGCTTTACATTATTATACATTAGAATAGAATAGAATGATGCGGTTTGGGAAACAGACTAAATTTTGAATAAATAATTCTAATTTTCTTAGCTATAGCTTGAAATTAAAAAGATAATATTTTTTCAGGTCTGAAAAAGCAGATTAAAATATATTTCTGTAAAGAAATCCTATTAATCCTTTGAAGAAATAGATTCTGAAATATGATTAGAATTCTGTTTCAGTATGAAATTGCATTTAACAATTTTTTTTCAGTAGAATAGATGATGAAGAAAAACGACGAGGCAGCTTGTTCTTATTCATATATAAACTATACCTATAGTTATAGCTTTCCGAAGTTTTAACTTGATTGATTGCTTTACATGGGTTACTTAATTAATTAAAATTACTTTGTATTTTTAACTTTTGTTTTTTGTTAATATACTTCGCATGCATTGAAAAACAAGCTCAGTGGAAATAATAAATGGGCCATCATTTGATATGATCGAATGGATTTGTTGTGCTGTTTTGGAAAGGATACCAGAGCTCATTTCTCTTAGAAATCTTCCTCGAAAAATGTCGTTCAGGTGAATCAACTACTCCAACACTGTCTGTCAAACAGCGATATCTTTCTGCTGGCTAGAAATTCCGTATTAATGACGACTTTAGCACCTTCAGTCTTAATCATATTTTTATATCAAGTTATAGAATAAGTAAGGAATAAATAAATTAATTAGTCAACTTGCATATTATTTACACGAACAGTCTTCGAGATTATAGTCTAGTAAAAACCCAACCTTATGATCCTTTGAAAATAGCTGAAAGTTAAAATATACAAGCTTCATGCTTTGCCTAGTTCTTCAAATCTTAGTTTATGTCTGCACTGATTCATTTAAATATTTAAAATAATAATGAGGTAGAGCTATCCTGAATGGTAAAATAAGCAACAGAGATGACACCTAATCCGAAACCAAACGTCTAAGTTCAACCATTTGTGTAAGTTTATTGCTTGTAGTTGTATTGTATTCCAAGTACTATGCAAAGTACTCTCGCTGGTATAATACCGGTCGCCACCTGCGGTGAATTCTGGCTACAATTACATTAATAAAGTACTAAATGACGTATGTGTTCGGACATGAAGATGAACATTTACCAAGCAAATTTTCAGCCATTTGGAGAGTATAAATAAATGGAAACAAGATTTGGATAAAGACCATTAGAACAGGTTCAGGTAGAAGCGGATGAGACAGTAATTGTGGTGAGGTGAGCTGCTAATCATACAGCTAGGAAAAGCCTCTCTGCATTAGCATTCGCCTTATAGCGACCCATTCCAATTAAGCAGTATTTCAGATGGTATTTCTAATAATCTTTAGAATACAATTTTACTATTCTATAATTACAATACAGTTTTTAATGTGGCAACGTAATAATTTTGTCCATTGTTTGTAATATAGTCCGTAGTTCATAATTTTCTTTCAAAGTTGAGTTGATAATAATAGTGCACGATTCATCGTAATTTTGTCCATACTTCACTTTGTCCATAGTCTATAACTGACTTGCTGATTGGTTCATAGTTCTAAGGTACCAAACCTTTTTAATACATCTATACCCTCGTATGTGAAATAAAGAGAATTTTCATATTACGCGGAATTTTAGAAAAACTAATGGATAGATTTTATACTAACGGGTAGATCAAATAAAAGTTGATATGAATATACATACGTATTGTATCATAGCTCATCTACACGTTCAATTTATTCTTAACTACTCTTTTATGCCGGTTTCTAATGCATTTTTATGTATATGGTGATGTAACAAATACCTGTAAATACCCGTAACAAGCATGATACTGCTGTACTTAAATGTATAATGGTTTGTGCCGGTATTGTACATGTAGACAATTGAAATTAGTGAGATTAATAATGATCATTATGTACTATTTGAAACATTGAAAAACTACGCATGTAATTTTTATGCTCTTTTATGTACTATTTATTTTATTACTTTTCCTTATATAATTCAATAAAATGTCCCACTAGGGAGATATTCAGTTCCGCATGGAAACAAATAAATTCAAAACAACGTTAAACAACTAAATTCAAAAGAATGAATGTACTACAGAAATTAAAAAAAATATATTATCATCTAAATCACAGGGCATCAACAGGAAAGGATT
Source organism: Stegodyphus mimosarum (assembly GCA_000611955.2). Classification (NCBI taxonomy): domain Eukaryota; kingdom Metazoa; phylum Arthropoda; class Arachnida; order Araneae; family Eresidae; genus Stegodyphus; species Stegodyphus mimosarum. The sequence continues at coordinate 278,620 of KK117522.1, forward strand.
TGTTTTCAAGTGATATATTAAAACATACGTACAGTCTCTCAAATGAGGAAAAAATAACTTCTTTTTACTTCCTTGACCAAAGTAAAGAGGAAGCATTGTAATCGCGAAAACTTTCGAGTCTCGTATGTCAACGAAAATATCCATTTTGACCGCTATCGAATGCAATTTAATGATGTATTTGCGTAATATCTAAAGCACAGAATAAAGGACTCTTTTTCCCCCCAAAAATTATAAAACTGAGTTAAAATGGATTCTGAAGAGTTTTTTTCGTGGCTTCTGTCTGTCGTACGTACGTATGTAACTCGCATAACTCGAAAACGACTAGCCTCAGAACGCTGAAATTTTGTATACAGGGCTGCTATAACATCTAGATGTGCACCTCGCATTTTGGTTGCAATCGGCCGCACTAAAAGTATATAAATATATGTACAGGGTGATTATAATCAAAGTTTCAAAACGCTATAAAAAAGAACCACTGATGAAAATGACGTCAAATTTGATAGGAATGTTATTTGAAGAAAGCGGAAAGCGTATGGCAGAAGAAAAATTTAGTTTCAAATTTTAGCAACAGATGGCGCTGTAAGCGGCAGAATCACGACGAGAAATGAGAAATGATTCGTAAACTACCGGCTAAGGTGTAAGTTACACATTTAAACGCATTGACAAATTAGAATTGTTAAGTAATTTTATTTGCATGACTGTACAAATCACATCGAAAGGGACAAATCGGTTTCAAGAGTTTTGCGGCGACATACCGCATAAGAACCATTTATCAAAGAAATTCGGAACTGTCGCGAGACTGGCGCAAAACATGTTCAATATGGTGTTCACCGTTTTGTGCAAAAAGTTGAAAGCGACAAACAGCATGTTTCACAACGGATCGCAGTGTCCGGGGTGATGTTCAGAATGTTTTGCGAAATGCGTGCCTTTAATTCCGCTAAATTTGCAATTGGAGCACGGAACACAACATCCTTCAGATATTCCCACAGCCAGAAGTCACACGGAGTAAGATCAGACGATCGGGACGGCCAGGCTGTACGGAAAAGACGGCTCATAATTCGAGCATTTCCGAAATGGCGCCTCAGCAGCTGCTGCACGGGATGTGCAATGTGCGGAGGAGCGCTATCTTGCATAAAAATGATTTCATCCAAACATTCCATGCTGTTGCAGAGCTGGAACCACGTGGTTGCACAGAAGAGACGCATACCTCTGACCAGTGACGGTTGTGGTAACAGGGCCGGAAGCACAAGTCTGCTAGGAAAAAATATGGCTGTAGGATGAATGATGCCGTAAAGCCGCATTACACCGTGACCTTTTCAGGATGAAGTGGTACGGGGTGCGTTGCCAGTGGATTTTCTGTTGCCCATATTCGACAATTCTGGGTATTGACGTACCCTGTCAGATGGAAATGGGCTTCATCTGTCCAAACTTTCCACGGTCATTCATTATCCACTTCCCTGCGAGCAAGGAATTCTAACGCAAACGCCTCCCTTGCTGCCAGGTCAGACGGAAGCAACTCCTGTAGATGGCCAATTTTGTACGAATAGCATTGCATGATATTTTGTAAAATTTTCAGAACTGTGCTCGTAGACCTGTCCAATGTTCGAGCGATTCCTCGTGCACTGCACGGTGGCACACTGCCGGCCGACCCCTCCTATAATGCTGTGGCCACTTCTTCAACTACCGTCGAATGCACTCGTTTTCTCCCTCTACCAGATTGCACATTAAACGAACCTGTCGTTTCGAATTTTTGTACCATTTTCTTTAGACCACGACATTCATTGGGCCAACGTCTTCTTTTATACCCTTCAGTGTCCTGAATGTTTGCACAGCTACTCTTGCACAATCATAATTCTTGTAATACAGCTTTACCAGCAGAGCGCGGTCCTGCAGTAATACACACGTGGCGAACGTCTGAGACGCGAAATGAAGAACAGCCTTGTACCTGGCGGTTTTATAACACTGAAATTTAATTAACATTTTAATTTACATCTTCTTCCACTTACAGCACCATCTGTTGGTGACTTTTGAAACTAAATGTTTTCTTCTGCCATACAGTTTCTGCCTTCTTCAATAACATTCCTTTCAAATTTGACGTCATTTTCATCTGTGGTTCTTTTCTATAGCGTTTTGAAACTTTAATTATAATCATCCTGTATATGTATATATATATATATGTATACACTCTGTTACTCGGCTCAGTGAGCTCAGTTTCTTTATTCTTATATGTTTGTAAATTGCGCATATTTTGCTTTAAAAATGATTGAATTATGTTGTTCTTATCCTTCGGTTAAGATTTTATGCCTTTAGTTAATCTGTATGCAATAATTGTGGAATTATCATTAATTTAAAAGTTTTTAAGTGCGGCTAAGCCTAATATTTGATTATGATAGCCCCCATATTTGTTTACATTCGAAGCTTCACAGAATAGTGCATTTGTTGCCAATCTAAAGAAACTAAGCTTCGCAACAACAAAGTAACGTCTTCTTTTATTATTGGGAATTAAATTATGCTTGATTCATTCTGAAATTATCATTTAAATTATTAGCTTGTTTTTGCGTACAAATTGTAATTTTAATTGTAAAAATTTTTTTAATTGTTTTAACTGTACTTGGTGTTTTATGGTTTTCTATATCTTTAAATTTTTAATGAAAATTTTTTGAATTTTTATGTATTTTTGCCTTACCGCGAAGTGAGAACTGAATTAATTAGTAGCGCACGCGCATTAGGTAAGCGGCGTTAAATCGTCTGTGAAGTCGTCTGTGCTTAGCGCCGAGGTGTGGCTATGGTAAATAAATATAGTGAACTTTAAAGAGTGTATTTATTCTGTTGTTGTTTATGAGCCATCGACGAAGTAGATTTACTTCAAAATTCGTTAACTGTTAATTCAATATGTTTAAATAAAATGCAGGAAAATTGCGTATAATTTAATATTCCATACAAGGAAGTCACGTGGTGTACACATCAGATTTTTTCAATATGTAACGCTCTCAGATACTTATAATAAAAAAAGTTACTTCCTCTAAAAACGTAATTAAAACTCAGTTTCATCTCGAGTTTCACGTCACTCTAAGAAAGCACAGCTCGCTTATCTACTCTTAAAATAAAAGGCAACAATCATTTTGGCTGCATTCTCAGCGCTGTTTTTTATACTCTCGGGTGCTTTTCCAAAAGTTTTTCCGCAGCCAAGTTATGCATAGTCTTGAACTTAAGCATATTTTGATTCCTAAAATGAATAAAATAACAACCATTTCTATGTCATATCCATTTGCAATGTAGTGTTCTTCAGTTTAAATATCTTTTGTACGGCAAAAATGTTCTAATTGTTTAGTCCAGTAACACATGCATATTCAAAAAAATTATAATTTTCTCTTTTCAAACAAATTATAATTTGTTTCAGATTAAAATAGTTTGAAACAAATAGGCAGCTAAGTTATTTTTTATTATATTTCCTATTCCAAGGAAAAGCAAATGAAGCTAACCCGCCAGTAAACTAAAATGTGAAGAATCAAATGAATATGAATTTATTCTCTACGAGTATTGTAATAGTTTTGTAATTGCAATTGTTTTAACTTGATCCTTCCTACTTTTTGGAATACGAGAAAATTTTAGTTAAACGAAAGAGAAACACGCAAAAGTAATATTTAAAAAAAAAAAAAAAAAAAAAAAAAAAAAAAAAAAAAAAAAGCAAATGGTAGGATAAGAAACAGAAAGCACTTCAAAAGACAACCAAATTTTCTTCGACTAGCCAACTGGTTAGCACTTTGATCACTATCATGTTCTTTCGAAGCAGCTGAAGTGAAAAGCTAATTGCGATCTTGTGATTCAAACCATGAATTTTGCAGTTCCTAATTGGATGTTAATCACTTACATTATGAAATAAATAATTTCCCACAATATGTGAAATGGCGTTAATTATAATTTAAAATACTTATAAGGTATTTCCTGCGCCTTCTTAGCATGCCTTCGTGGTGTAATGGTCAGCACGCTTGGCGCATATTCGAAAGGTCTGTGGCTCGAGTCCCGGCGAGAGCATTACTCATTTTTCAAGTCTCCTGCTTCAAAAAAAAAAAAACTAATGTCGTTACAGTGGCGCCCGAACTAATAAAGGTGGTGGATGATGATTCTCCACTACCAGGATTTGGCGATTGAGTCCTCTTGCCCCTAGTTGCCCTTTAAAAGGGGACGTATATAAAGTATGTCTTTCGCCGCCTTAGCATGCCTTTATAGTACAATGGCTAGCACACTCGGCGAGCATTCGAGAGGCTCAAGGTTCGAGTCCCAGTGAGGGCATTGCTCATTTTTCCCGATCCCTGTTTAAAAAAAAATCCTAATGCCTCTACATACTTATTATAAACGTATGTGTAATTGTTGCAATATGCATGTTTCTGAAATAACATGTCATTTACTTCATTTTGTGACAGTGCACAATCAGCTGTTAAAGAACTCCTCTCTATTTGTTGAAGTAAATACACGCAAATAACCACAATTTGGATACTCCCATCTTCAGGATGCGTTATTAGAATTAATTCCATTTACTCAGTAATGAATTTGAGATCTTAGGCTGAAACAAGCTCGTTCTTTGAATGTAGTGTCTCTCACGCTTGAAATCAAGCAGCATCATTAAGGCATAAATACAGAGTAATAGAATAACTATGCTGGACATTTCCCTCTTAAATTGCATAAAGACTGAGAAGATACCAAATATCCTTTCATTGAATTTATGCATGTTATACAAAATGCCTGCAGAACTTCAATGAAATGTACCCAGTAACAAGTAAATAGGAACGTAATATTATGAACTAGATACCGATTGTAAACTAAAATGTAAATTGTTTCGAAATATCGGAAAAATGTAACTTTTTTTCAGTCAGGTTTGTTTATTAGAATAGAACTGTGTCGTTAAGCGTAGGTATTTCTTCGTGAAGTATTTTCCAAGTTAAACTGGCTTATATTTATGTTAAGTATGAGAAAACTATACGAAAAGAGCCATTCTGCTAACCCATTTATTGAGTCGATTTTTCAGGATGTTTTAGCATTTATAACAGAGTGATATTTATGAATAACATTTTAACCATAAATTTACAATTACGTCTCTGAAAGTTACTTCAGGACAATGAAAGCAACAAAATTAAGAGTAATGATTTTCATAGTTGTTCTACATTTTTGTATTGAAAAATGATGATTCAATAATGATGACTTTTATTCTAATTGCAAATAAATGTATGTTAGATTTACATTGATAATATATATTGAAATAAATGAAGTAAAGGCAATAAAAGATTTATTTAGATTGAAATAACAAAAAAGTGGTAACAAAAAATGGATTTGTTTGTTATCATCTCACTAACAAACTAAGCCTCCAAATCGTCCATATGTGCAAAACTATCTGTACTTTGTTCTTACTTTCTCTAAAACTCTGTCTAGTTTTCAGGGTATGCAGCCTTTTCCAGCACAGTGGTGGAATGCCTTCTTACGATACTTACTTATTATCCCCTTGACCGTTAGCGGAAATTTGACAACAGTAGCCAATCTCCAGTCGTTACTGCGGAATTCTAAAGAAAGTAGACATTCATAACTGGAGGTAAATCTCGCTGCTTGGCCGGTTGGCAGCATAACAATTCGTAAGTACCAATCTTACTTTTAAAAGCGGTGAAACATTTGCATTGTGTAATATATATAAACCCAGTGTAATTATTATGTTTCTGATCTTTTTATTCTTCATACACACGACTATTACTGGACATTACTTTACCATAAAACAATTAGTTAGTAGAATCATACTTATTTTACAAATACATTAAAATGTAAAAATGAACCGAGTAAAGTTTCCTGTAATTTTAAAGTATCGAACAGGCAAATATATTTACCCGTAATATTCAGCTGTTGCAAAATTCAGCTGTTCTACGTCTAAGAATGATGTCAAACGGAATTTAGAAGACATTTCGAGATCCTGAAGCCACGCGACTTCAGCTCTTTGGTAAAGGTCATCATCCGTGCTGCAGTCCAATACACTGTGTATTAAGGAAACGAAGGACAGTGTGGAAAACATCGTGTATTGATGAGTATGTCAGAAATAGCAGAACTAGGGGCATTTATATGTGTAGTGTAACCAGACGTGGTTAAAGTACCAGTTCTACAGACTATAGATTAGGGATTCTTAACCAGAGGGGCTTAGAAAGTCATCCATAGAGACATCCTTCCCCTTAGGGAAATAGCCCTTGTTTTCTTTGCTGTAATAAATGAAAGAAATATAAGCAACGGGGAATTTCCCTATGGGAGAGAATTTCAAAGTTTCAGAGGGGGGAATACTCTCTATCCTTTATTTAGCTGTTAAATATTTAATTGCTTAATGTATAAAAGGCGTTTAAAAATTATATAAATCTAAATAAATTTATATGCATTTTTCGAATTTTGGAATAGAGCAGGGGGGGAATGATCTTCTAGCAATGTTGAAAGAGATGCATGCGGCAAAACAGTTTAAGAACTGCTGCTACAGGTGACAGGTGAATGCGGGTCCGGACAACCGGGCGGTTTATATAGACTAACTGGGTATTGTCCGGAACCCGCAATTGTATAGGACGACATTCCCGGCGCCCCACAAGGAACGCATGGGGAGTTTATTAAGATGCTACATATGCTGATGGAGACATTAAACTATAAATTTTACATATCGCTACGCAGATAATAACTAAAATATAGATACTATGTAAATGAAATTTCACAGATAATTAAGAATGCAGAAACAGATATTATTATATAGATACATAGCTGCTAAATACACTGTTACATACTACAGCAATATTAAAAACGAATCTTGACACAGCTTCTAAACACTAATGCAAGTTCGTTACACAAATCCAGATACTAAATACACCACCACATACTACACAGATACTAAATAGGTGATATAGATACTCGGATACTATATTATACAGATAAACGGATACTACAGACATTATTATTTACTACACAGATATTAAATGCGGATGCAGACACAGATTCTAACTACTAATGAAAGATATTACTCAGATATACAGATACTAAATACATTATTACACATATATTAAATACGAATACACTAATGCAAGTCTTTACACAAATTCACAAATATTAAATACGCGACTCCATACTACACAGATACACAATTATACTGATAAACAGCTACTGTATACACTATTACTTGCTTCACAGATGTGTAATCGGCCGATAGATGGCATTGTAGAAGAGCCGGCGATAGAGGGCGCACGTTTGTAATCGAGAATCGGGATTCGAGAGAATGTGAGCGAGGTGACGAATATTCCTGAACTATGATGTAAATATATGTAAATATTTAGTGTAGCAATAAAAAATTTATAGAAAAAGTAGAGTCATTCTGAAGAGTGAAAGGTAATCACAACTTACCTCTAGCCATCCTGACAGATCAGATTACATTTCAGAAGTGGGATATTATAATGTAGATTAACTTGCCCATCGAATGACTCGCGTACCATGAGTGTGGATGAAGTGGTAAGTTTTGATTTTAAAAATTTGAATGTATGCGAACTATAGAATAATTATATTGAAATACTTTTGATAATTCTAACAGAGTACAGAATTATATTATTAGTTAATATCATGGATGAGAATACTAAGAAAGCTTTAGATAAAGCGAAAACGAAACGCAAAACTCTAAGAAGGTTAACAACATAAGTAATTAACATAATATCTGAGTTTTTAGAACAGAATATTGTAGATACAAAATCATTAGAAGGATGTGAGATGAAAAAGCAGATCAGATATTTAAGTTAGATCTAGAAATTGAGGATTTAATTCCTGAAGTATCTGATCTCGAAACAGAAGTCGAGAATAATCAGGAATATAGACTGCGCATTATTTACGCGAAAGCGAAAGTCAAGAATTATCTCCAGAATTCGGATAGAAATAAGACAGATATGATATTGAAGAGTAATTCTTCACTTATTTCGAATAGTGAATCAGAGAAATAGAGAATAAAATTGCCGAAACTTCAAGTAGAGCCGTTTGAGGGTAATTTAGAGAAGTTTCAGGAATTTTGGTCACAGTTTGATAATGCGATTCACAGTAACAAACGCTTATCTAAAATAGATAAATATAATTATCTTAAATGGAATTGCTTAAAGAAAAGGTATCGAGAAAAAAAAATTATTGTAAGATGTCATATTAACTATTTGTTAAATTTAAATGCTGTAAATAGGTTTCGTATTTGAAACAGTTGCGGGAGTTAAACGATACGATAGAAACCCAAGTACGCGGTTTACAAACTCTTGGTGTTGAACTTAATTCATACGGAAGTTTGTTGTTCCCACTACTAACCAAATTTATTCCAGATTGTACTGTGTTAGATTTTTACAGAATGTATGAAAAAGACGATTCTTGGAACGTAACAGAATTATTAAAATTTCTTCGAAGAGAAATAGAAACGCGAGAGCAAAAATTTTTGTTTCGACAAACCGGAGACAATAATGAATCAGTTAACCGCGTAGAATATAAACGGTCTGTTAATGAATTTTCGGAAAAGGGGAATAGATTTCAGAAGTTTTAAGTGAAGAAGCAATGATAAAATGATAATGATGAATGATAAAATAAATGATCAAAATAGTGTTGCGATGAATCATGAATTATCTGACGTTTCAACGTATTTAAAGAAGGCAATAATTAATGACAGTGAACCTATTAAATGTTTGATAGATACTGAAAGCAGTGTTAGTCTTATAATATCATCAGTATCTTCAAAATTGCAACTGCCAATACAACTGGAAACAAAAAAATGTTTGGAATCGGAAATGTTAAACGAATGTCTACAGTTAGGTTCACTTCGAATTGACGAAATCCAAACAACAGAGAATTTGTTTATCGTAAATGATGAGGCACAGACATATGATCTAATTATTGGCAGAGATATTTTAAACGATCAAATGCTGGCTTATGGGACAATAGGGAATTCGTTTAACATATGGTATGCGAAAGAAATTTCATTCGCGCAATTGATAAACAAAATGGAGCGTAAATACATTAAGTTATATTCTGAGAAACCAATAGAAATAAAAAGTAATACGATAAACTTTGTGCATTCTGTAACTCCAAATATAAATGGGCTAATTTTATTTCAAAACAAGCATGGAAGTCTGTATTCAGTAATGAAAGTAACTGATGGTAGGGTAACAGTCCCAGGTATGAACATAGGACACGCTTTACGGAGAGACGGGGACGCCCTAACTTTACCATTGTGGTTATACGGGCATGGTCCCACGCCCTCCTCCTTGTTTGTTCTTATCAGCTCCACCACAGCCAAGGGAGCGGACAGGACACAATAACATCAGACTAAAAGCAAACCAGTGTATTAGCAGGGTGATAGATATAACAGAAAATTGGAAATTAAGGGATATAGATGCGCCTAATATAAACACAGATGAAGCACAAAACCATGTATTTTCCATTTCTCAACATATTCACCCAATTAAGATAGATGATATAAAATTTGATGAGACAACTACAGATAGTGAAAGAACTGATATCTTAAAACTGTTAAATGAATTTAGGGATTGCTTTGCTCTTAATTTAAATGAATTAGCTTGCACAGACGTAATAAAAATGGACATCAAAGAAATTGACGGGAGTAAGCCTGTGCATCCTCGCCCGTACAAAACGAATGCAGCTGAACGTAATGTAATAAAAGGAATTTTTAAGGAATTGGAAAGATGGGATAGTTTCCGAAACCAGATCGCCTTACGCTAGTCCGGTGTTACTAGCAAAGAAAAAAACAGGGCTACATACACTGATAATTGATTACCGCAGACTTAATAATCAGAAAATAAAGGGTAAGTTCCCTTTGCCTCGAATAGATGATCTTTTGGAATCTTTAGGAGGATTTAAAATTTTCATTACTCTGGATTTAGCCCATGGCTATTTGCAAATACCATCAAGTGAACAAGCTAAATTGAAGACTGCGTTCGTTACTCCAAATGAAACAGGACAGTTCGAAAGGATGACGAAGGCCTAAGAAAAGGAAATTTAACCTTAAAATTATCTAAATGCAAATTTAGGAAAAGAGAAATAGATTTCTTGGGTTTTATTATTAACGAAGATGGTATCAGATCGGGCTGTAGAAAAATAAAAGCCATAACAGACTTTCCAGAACCAAAGAATGTGCACGATTTTGGGATTTTTCGGATTGGATTTTTCAGATAATTTGTGCGTAAGTATGCGATAAAAAGCGAACCATTGACCAGATTGACGAAGAAGAGTCGAGACTTCGGGTGGACCCGGGAACAAAAGAAGTCGTTCGAACTATTAAAGAAACAACTGATTGATAGGCCCTTATTAGCTTACTGTCAACTACATGCAGTTACTAAAGTCCATTGTGATGCAAGCGCAGAAGGTTTGAGTGGAATGCTAATGCAGCGTGATAAAGATGAAAAATGGCATCTTGTTTATTGCGTCAGCAAGAAAACAACAGAAGCACAGAGACAGTATCATTCCAGCAAATTGGAGTTAATGGGAATCGTATGGGCGTTGGACAGGTTAAGACAGTTCTTAATCGGCATAAGATTTACAATCATTACTGACTGTAAAGCTCTCATATACATGAATACGAAGAAGACTGCAGATCCTCAAATAGCCTGTTGGTGTAGTTAAATTCAAGAATATGATTTTGAGATAAAACATTGGCCAGGAAAAAGACTGTCTGATGTTGGTGCTTTGAGTAGAGGTCCTGCATCGTAACCTGATGACACGATGAACAGAATAGCTGAAAATTTTGAAGTTTGCTAGTCTTTAACCGAAGAAGAGCAAATACTAATGATACAACATGCTGACCAAGAACTGAAAAGAATTATCGACATTTTGAAGAAGAAGCAAGAAGAACGAACTGCTGAGAAGAAACAAATAATTAGGAATTACGGGTTTAAAAAGGATAGAATGTTTTGGGAAACCATAGTGGATAGAAAAGAAAGACTTCTCTATGTGATTCCTAAAAGCATGAGGAAGAGTGTACTGGTGAAATTTCATGATTTATTTGGTCACTTTTCTGTAGATAGAACAGTTAACAAAATTCAGGAATTGTATTGGTCCCCAGGCATGAAACGACATGTCAGAAGACACATATCAGCGTGCATTGAGTGCTTTATGAATAAATTGACAGGTGGCAAGCAACAAGGATTGTTACATCCCATAAAACTTGGTAAAACACCGTTTGCTATTGTTCACGTGGATCACTTGGGTCCTTTCGTAAAGAGTTCGAGAGGTAATCAAGAACTGTTAGTGATAATTGATAATACGGCTAGATCTGTGAGAATTTTTGCAGTTAAGGATATCAGCGCTAAAAATGTTTTGCAGTCTCTGAAGAATTTTGTTGATGATTTTGGACTACCGGAAAGATTAATAAGTGATAGAAGATCTTGTTTTCCTTCTCACCAATTTAAGCAGATAACAGAATACATCATACTTTGAATTCTACCAAACACCCCCAAGCCAATGGTATGACAGAGCGCGTCAACAGAACAATTTTAGGAACGATAATGACAAGTGTGATGGATAAACAGCACAGAAACTGGGATTCAAAAATAAAAGAGACAGAAAGAAATCTTAATAACATGGTAAGCAAAACTATGAATAAGACTCGATTTGAAATGCTATATGGGTATTCGCCCAGACGGTATGACGGTATACTTAGGAAGTTAGCAGTTGAAGATTCAGATACATGGCACGACCCGCGAGAAATTCAAGAACAAGCGCGAGGAAGTATTGAAGAACAGCAAGTGAAAATGAAAGAGATATTCGATAGGAAGAGATGTCGTACACTGATATTTGAAAAAGGATAAAAAGTTGTGATGAGATGTGCTCCTAAAGCTACAGGTTAATCTACCAAAACACAGCTAAAATATCGAGGACCACTTATGATAAAGGAAGTATTACCTACAGAATTACAGAACTAGAAGCGAAGGATCGAGGTCTCTGCTTCACCACCACTGCTCATGTGAGCCAACAGAAAGTACGGATGTGCGATCCCAACTCTGACTATGATGATGAGCACAATGACGACGATCAAGATACTGACCAGTTATCAAGCTTGATTCCTCGACGGAACCCACGAAGATCTGTTCGCAAGGACTAATGGAGGTACTCTTCCCTGAGATTAAGGAGAGACTTTCCATTTTTATCCACATATGTTTGCTGATAGAGACTCTGAACTTTTGAATATTAGATTGAATTTGAATTTTTGAATATTAGACTGAAAGACTTAGTGCATTTTTGGACTATTCGGATTTATCATTTTAGGACTGATAATAAATCCGTGTTATTTCAGATATATCATGTAATTAGAAATGATTTATAGAAAATTTCCATTATTAGCTTAATGTATTTAAAAAATATGTGAATTTAAGTAAGTATATTATGGTATCAAATTTTAGCATAATGTGAATTCTTTTTAGTGTATCAGTTATATGTATGTTAAATAATGTATATACGAATTAATGTAGAAATATATATGTATTAGAAAATTAATTTGTACTCAGAACAATCGGGACGTTTGTCAAGTCAGAATGACCGAATGTAATCAGCCGATAGATGACACTGTAGAAAAGCCGCCGATAGAGGGCGCACGATGGTAATCGAGATCGGGAGTCGAGAGAATGTGAGCGAGTTGACGAATATTCCTGAACTATGATGTAAATATATATAAATATTTAGTGTAGCAGTAAAAGACTTTATTGAAACGGTAGAGTCATCCTGAAGAATGAAAGGCAATCACAGCTTACCACTAACCATCCAGATTGATCAGATTACAGATGTTAAATGCGAATGCAGACACAGATTCTAAATACTAATGCAAGACATTACGCAGATATGCAGTTACTAACGCAGATATACAAATACGATAAATGACGAAAGAATGCAAATATACAGATACGATAAATGACGAAAGAATGCAAATATACAGATACGATAAATAACGAAAGAATACTGGTATACAGATACTAACATTGATATTGCGCAGATATAAAATACGAATCACAAGTATTAAACTACACCATATAAAATATATAGATATTAAACATACTACCCAGATTTTTAATACAAATAAAGACACAGATACTAAATACCAATACAAGACAGCACGCAGATACATAGAGCCTAAATATATTACGTAGTACTACACAGATACAAAGTACTGATACGGACATTATACTTTGCATTATGCCGACGTTACGCAGATATACAGACACTGCGCAATATACATATATATAAATTTATTGTAGATACACAGATACGGCATAGACAGCATACGAATATACAATCAATAAATTGGTGCACACTAATCTGCATGACACAGATCTCGCCCTAATGCCTCTAGTATTTCCATTATAATCTTTAATTTCTTAAGGGAGGCTGGTTACTGGATGAAGAATCTCTTAAATGGGTTATCAGGGCCTGGCAACAGCATGTGCCACGCCTCAGTGAGTGGCCACGTTGTTATGTAATGGTCTGGGGGATCTAGCCTCGACGCACACAGCTGCTGCTACTGATGAATGGGATTTGAAGGCAGTGGAAAATCAAATCATCAACTCACGTGACGAAACTATATAACAACAAGAAATATAAATTTCTAGTGTTCATCTCCCTACCACAGAGTTGGCTCCTCACATGAATACGGCCTTTATCTTGCTGTAAACAAAAGCAGGCTTAGGTTAGATGATGTCATCCACTGTTGAATACATGTGCGTCGTTGAATATACCATTATAAGCACTGGTTTCTGTTCGGTAGTCTCAAAGAAGTCGAGGTAATGGTTGCTTTCCTGATAATCCGTGACATTTCAGCCATGGCTGCATCTACGTGAAGTCTATTGGTTCTGTACAACGCATTCAATTTCTTGGGCTAGGCACATGATGTACCTAGGTACGTGATGTGGCAACCTGGTACGTAATGTGGCAACAAGAACATTGTCCAGCATGTGTAAGTGGAGATGTTTTCGATCTAATATGCCGCTCTGTGTTATCTTCCCATCACGTATTTTCATAAGTTGAACAACAATCCGTAGTCTTGGTAATGCTGTAATGCGCAGCTATAAATCACATACCATAGAATTTTGAAAACATGCTGGTATAGTCCATTAGGCATTACACAAACTACAACAAGAAAAGAACGACAAAACTCGATCTCCGAATGAAAAAGTGACATTTCAGTCTACCTTTACATGCTGCTTCAGGAATCATTGCATTTCTCAATAATATGTGCATGTTATGAAATGCTAATTGGTTTCATATCCGAGCATGATCTATATTTCATAAAATTTTCGTTTGCTGTAAGCGACCTTCCTAGTGTGGCAATTCTAATGGAAAACAGAGTACTTTTTGTCAATGAACTGATTTTTACTGCGTGGATTATGTATCTTAAAACCTGAAATCACCTATTACGGAAACGTCTCTTTTATAGCATTTTTGCATTGATGCATAATTTTATTATTTGCATTCAGACTTCTGTTAATATTATTTACGCTCTGCACAACAGCTAATAAATAATAAATAAGGATCTTTAGAAAACAAATTAGTAAAATTAAAATCTTTAATTCGTTGAGTTTTTCATAACTGATATCTGATTTTTCATATACATGTTCTGTAAACTTTACAAAGTAAATTTTGCTTCATAAAGAAATTAACAATTAGAATAAAATAAATTAAATTAAATGTTATGAAAATAAATAAACCAATAAATGTTAAAATCTCTTTTAGGGAGAGACATTAATTTTGTGAATAAAATTTATACCTTATAAGAGCCTTTAAACGTGGAATAATTTTTCTCTGATTTTCTCATTCTGATAGAATTTACATGAGAAAAGCACAAAATATTTAAAATGCTAGTTAAAGGAACGCCTTTTATGTTTGTTATTATTTAAATTAAAATCGTTTGTTTTTGCAAGCTGGAAATGCTTAAACCCTTTTGTTTTTATATTTAGTTCCGTATACAAATTTGAATAGCATAAATTTTTCAGCCAACATCAGCGCCCATTTTCAATCAATAAATTTCTCCACTGCCTGTTAATTTGAAATAAAATTTATTCATTCCTTAAATAACCGATGAAATGAAGACGAGCTCAATATAAACTAATCCTTTAGTGACTAATTTGGACATTCATTTTACTAATTAAAATAAGCTTACAACTTCACTTACATTCTCTAATTAGTAGAAATAACAGTAGATTGTTAACAGCAAATAGTTTATGGATTAACGATAGACAATTTATTGAGAAGATTAGAAACCCGAAACGAGTGAATAGCTCTGTCATTTCGCTTATCTCGATAATGAGGCATTTTTATTACAAGTAAAGCTTTATCCTTACCAATACCAGGATTAACACTTTAAACCCAAAGGTATAAAAGATTAATTTAGACTATTAAGTTTGCTGAATTATTATAAAATTTATTTCTGTGCTTGAAATAGTTCAATTTACGTATAGCTTCAGGAATATACCCAGTATTTAGTATATACGATTTATTTAATTTGTGAATGTGTTTAGATTTTCTCTTTAATTCTTTCAAAATGCTCGGAAATATGTCATTAAATTTGTTTTCATTGCAAAAATGAAACTGAGATACTCAACGAGGAGGTGTTTGCCTTTAAGATGAGATATTTTAATTAATGTTTTATGATTCCTGGTTTGATTTATATGATTACGGCAAAGCCTCGAGGGCTATCTCCTAAGTGGAGGGATGCCTTCATGGAGGGCTTTCTAAGGGGAACCGGCTCGTATACACGTTACACATAGGGAAAACCACGAAAACGCCCGATCGTGGGATTTGAACCTCGAACCGAAGATAATTTTAGGTAATTTTTATTTGCATTTATTTATTGGTGTTGAAATTTAATGGAAATCGTGTCGAATTGTCAGCGTTCAGTGCTGGTATCACTCGATTACAATTTGTAGTTTGAAACAAAATTTTATGTTAATGCGTTACTCGTAAACCATGAAACCATGATTAACAACATTCTTTTTAAATATAGCTGCTTCGACTGTAAGGCATAATTGACTGTACTGAACAGTTTAAATTTGCCTAACCTTATTAATCAAGTTTGATGTCCCGTTAACCGCAGTGACTGGACCAAGTTGCATTAGATTGCATTAGATATTATTAGACTAAGGTAAAACGCATTAGGAATGTCGGCTTAACAGAGCAAATGCCTTCGTAAAGGCTTCCAGAGCAAAATGACTCATAATCACGTTACATACGGATTAAAACACGAAAACGCCCATCCAAGCTGTTCTCCCCACGATTTGAAATTGGGTTGAATTACGAGCGTTTTATGGTCTTAATCAGTCTGCCGCTAGTTGTTGCTCCATGTTGAAGATTCCTAGCCTTCCTCTGAACGTACTTGACGGCATTTCTGCTGGATAGCACTTGGCATTCACCAGATCTTTTGTTGCAGTTTTGTAACGATAAATATCCATCATGATATGCATTTTCTCATATATTGGTCGTTAAATTTGGTCTTCATTTAGACGAGAAGATATTTTCGCTTTTAACCTTAGCATAAACAGAAACAAAAAAATTTACGCATGGGAATTATGTGAGTTAACGTGAAAATACCTATTTACTGTAAACAATTCATTATGCCTTTTAGCAATGAAATTTGTTTTCGGCGCCAGAAGATTGAAGAAACAGGTGTTTTTATTCCTGGCGGGTACTCTTTAACAGTCGCATTGAAAATCATATTAAATGGATTATTACTTTTCGTAAGTCTCTTTTGTCTCTGAATTCTTCTAAATTCGATGGCAAGTGATTTCCCTCAAGCTCATTTCCCAATTCTAACTTTATCCATAGTTTTTAAGATCAAATTTCCATTTTGCACCTTCCGTTATGTGTAATTTCATTGTGAGAGAACCCGTAAACTCACCGTATGATACGAAAACGCAATATGCCTGTAGTAAATTGATGCTTTTGCTTCCATGAGCAGACAAATCTAGTAAACAAGTGATGCAAAACGCAGATAAAATAAACGCCAGACAAAAACCATTTTGTCCGAGAATTTTTCGGGAAGAAAGAATTACCAAAAATAAAACATTGAATATATGTGCTTATTCTGTTATTCTAAATTTCACATTGAAATAAATAAATAAGTAAATCCATTCATTCCTTCCTTAGGAGAGAAAAGAACTGAAAGATCTATCTTTGGATCTTTCCAAGATATTGAGGATCAAATTCTTACCTCTCCGAGTACCAGCTAACACATAAGCACAGGAATAGAAATTCACTGGAGGGAAGACACTTACTTGGCATCTTATTTAGCACACAGAAGCACGGACATATAACAGATAATAATGGTCTGACGTGAGTTTTGAATGTGCTTGCCTAATAATACCTGCTCGACGGACTTAACAAAACAAAACTTATTATATCAATTTGTTTTCATCAAAGGTATATTTTACCCCCAAAATGCGCAAATAGATTATTGGCAGTGTATCGGTGGATACAGACTAATGTCTAAGAACCGAATGTTTTCTAATATGCTGTCAGATAACTACAATGATTTCACTACATCTACAGAAAAAGGAAAAGTTTATAATAAAACCTCGAATTGGTTTAGATGGAATGACGGTGTATATTCTCATCTCGAAAGTTTCGGATGAAGGTATCCTGAAAAATATATTTAAACGTCTCTTGGCTTTTAGTCATACTCTTGGAATATTGTCGTCTGCCTTTTAAATTTTTTTTTATTCTGGCTGTCTGTTTTAATTGTATGAAAAAACTGCAATTAAAATTAGAAAACTTTAAAAAATATTTAATGTTACTACTAAACGAAAAAAAATGTACACATATTGTTAAAACTGGAATCAAATATAATAAAATAAAGTTTTCAAATGAAAGCGAAATTGCAGAACTTGAGTATTAATTTACCATCTATGAAAATCAAATAGAGCACTATTTTGAATCTTGCTTTATAACATGATGAAATTTATTTTATCCGCTACAATCTAATACAAATTGCATTTTGTATTGCTGTGAAGCTCAATAAAATAAATATTCGTCACGCGCAGTTAAATTTCGCCTTCCTCCACCCCAAAATCCGCGCTTGCAAGAGAAGAGTAAGGAAAAGCTCTTTACTTTTCCAATAAACGCCAGTACAGAACATAACTTTCTGGGGGTAACTGGCTTTACAGGATTTTAGTAACGGCTTTTTGTAAAAGCTCTAACGTTTCTCTTAGTGCTTCAAGGAGATAAAGAGAATAATTCACCCCACTACAATCTCTCAAGTAGGTGGTAGTGGTGGTGGTGGTGGAGATTTTAGAGTTCTTTCCACTTGTTCGCAATGATTGTTTTTCCTTTCTTTTTGGTGTAAGTAGTAGCTTCTTTTGCTGTGAAAAGCGGTGCTTTTTCTAACTTTCATCTTAAAGTGGAAGACTAAACTCGCATTTTTAAGAGATGAACCTGGATACTAAGTTGTTAAAAGAGATTTAAAGCTTTTTGTGTATTTCTTCCAACACTTTGATGAGTCGAAGTTCTTTCCACTCTGAACTACCCCAACCTAACAGTCAATTTACCAGAAAAAAGGTCACTCGTCCAAAATAAACTTAAATAAGGATTTATATAAGAAAAGTTAGTAAATATATAAAGAACGAGATTTATTTTATAAATATTTTTACCCTTTTTACAGTTTTAGTGTACACACAAATGTATATGCATATATATCTTTTATCTTCTTATAAAATTTCCACATATTTGTCTTTTTTCTTCTTATAGAGCTTGCATTTACATTTTAGGATATTCAAGGATGAGGACACTTGTATTAAGTATGAGGCATTTATATTCAAGAGCGAGCACACTTGTAATCTGTATCTGCTACTATGAAAATTTTACATACAATCTGTACGATGTGAAAAACAATAGACATCAAACATATTTTACTCAAACAAAGTCGCTTAGAAATAGGAATAAAAAAGTTCCATGGTATTTCTTTGTTAAATTTGCCATTGAGCGTGGTCGGTAAAATTCGCAACCATTGTCTCCAAATTCGTAATGTTCACATTTCAAATGCTGCCAAAATCTTACGCGGAGACGATTTGCCAATTCAATTACTTAAACCAGTTAAAGAAATCTAATTGCTTTATTTTTGTTATATGTAATTTATTTTGTTGTTTTTGTCTTATATTGAACACCATGAAAGAAACGACAGAATAGAAGATGCGCGTTTTGAAGAAACCTGCCAAGCTGAAAGCGTGCAGAAATAATATAAACGTTATAGAACAAATAAAAATGAGCCAATTTTTATTCATAACTTATTTTTTTGCGTTTATCTTCTCATTACACTTATTTGTTTCATACAGTTTCTGATGGTTGTGTATCTGAAACTGGTGCTAGTATGGCTTGAAAACGGATTTCATTTCCTACATTCTGCAGTCAGATTCTTTATTTCTGATACGCACGACGCAGTTAGCTATTCCCTATTTTTTAATTCCCCGCACTCGCATTTCCATGCAATTCATATCGCAGCGAGAATCAGATGTCTACTGCTTTGATTCGTTAGAGGAACTTACTGGTATACTGTAAAGTAAATACGAAAAGGTTGATACTTTGAAAGCTTGCTTTTAAAGTAACAAAGAAAATATGTATGATTGAAGTAAAAAAAATAATCCATAGACATTTTATGGCTAAATTGCAAATGTGACTGCATCAAATGAATAATAAGCCTTTGGTTCCATTTTCAAATTTTTCTAATATATGCTATCCCTGTCAGGGACATAGATAAGCTAGTTAAGGTAAGCTCGACAACTGTGAATATGTACTGCCCACTTTAGCCAGATTTACAGACTAATTGTGGGTAAAATAATTTCAAGTTAATAGACTTCACATGAACTGGAAGACAAATTATTTTATTGATTTTCTAAATTTATATCTAAAAATTTGGGTTGATTTTTTTTAAAAATTTTAAATTGTAAAAATATGTTTATAGTCATCTTTAGACAATGCTTTGCTTAAATTAAACTTTAAATGTTAATCTGTCTCGAATTTTCTTTTTTTACTGGGACAGCACATGTATGCAAAATTTGAAAATGCAACTTTTTTTTTACCAATTTTAAAATATTTGACACAAAATGATGCTCTCGTGCCTTTATTTTAAACTTAAAACGATATCATTTTTATAACTACTAGAACTGCAAGGGTAAAAAAAACTCTTTGCACGCGGATACCCTAAATTGTTTTTCTAGTCATTTCTTTACAAGCAATAAACTAGAAATTTCTTAATTTAGAAGTTTATGGATAAATTGAAAGGAAGTATGTTGTGATCGGAAAAATAAGAGATTTAGTTATATAAAAACAAATGTGTCTAAAAAACATGAAGAAAATCTTGGCTATACCAAAACCTAAACTCAGCGGCAGCAGCAGTAGTACAGGAGGTGGATTTACGGAGAAAGATATTTTAATGAGATGATGTGTGCGTTGATCTGTTAACAGATATTACTTGACAACAGCAAAATACGAAAAATTGCTTTGGAATCGATCTCTTAACCGAAGCTATCCAGGGAGAATGCGAAGGTATTGAAAACATTCTTCTGCGTCATTTCTGCACTGAGTTTTGATCTGTTGACACATCGATAGGGAGGAAATTTTATAGCTGCGCAAAGTTTCTCGAGTTTCGGGAGATTTCCTAAGATTTTTTGAATATCACGTTTTTCCACCAATATGGATAAGGCAGTGAGTTTCAGATTTTATATATTTTTAAATAATTTTTAAGCTATATTCTCGTAGAATTTCCCCAATAATTCTTTCCAAAATCTAATTTGAAGAATTAAACCTAAATTTTCCTGGATACTTGTAATACGATAAATAGTAGTTTCTTGAAGGTACATAAAATCAACCTCCAGTGCCTCACTATGCCAGCCAAAACGCGATACCGAATGATCCTTTTCAAATGCGGGAAGCCTAATAAAAACATTTGCTTATGTGCAATATTTTGTATAAAAACATGCAATCTAATAAAACGGCGACCTTGATTTCAAACTATAGGGAATACATTTCCAGGAAACCATTGGCTCAAAACGCAAGTTTCGCTTTAAAGTATACATAATTATTATTTAGTTACACCCGAGATAAGAAGGCTCTAAAAATGTACGTATACTGGATGGAAAGCCCGCCAGATGAACGGGCGGAGGCTAAAACAAAATTTATATGTTCTATGTATATCTCAAAAGAAAATGCATAAAAACGTTTCAATATAGTAAAAAATTAGTTCATTCTTTCCAAGAAATAACCAAGTCGTAAATATTTTTTTAATGCCGAACCAGGAAGCAAACATTTTTGACGCTTGAGGTTAATGCCTATGATGTCATTATTTAAATTTACTGCAATATAACAACATTTTCTCAATGTTAATAAAAAGAATTAAAGTAGCAATGACATATCGTATTAATTATGTGAAACAAAAAAGTTCCCCAACAGCAGCTAGTTATTTAAAATATTGACATTAACGAACAATTTTCGACACAGAGTGACGTCACATGCAATCGAGTGCTTTCGTCAAAGTTAGAATAATACCTTGTATAGTAATAGTAATATATTTAATGGGTCGCAATGTTATTTTATTTCATATTTTGTAAAACTTACAAATTTTTGGTTAACAAACTCTACGATTTCAAAGTGAGCAGTAGCGACACTTTCCGAAATAAAGTATTTTTATCTCAAGCGCTCGAAACGGTTATCACTCGGGAAAGTGAGCGCGAAAATTACTGTTTTCAGACCTTTCAGTTAATATTTCTGCTCATTAAAGCCGTGGGAAAATGAGAATGGTCGAAATGGCTTCCCATGAATTTTTCAATCCAGGGGAGGGGGAATATCTCTCGAAACTCAACTCCCCGCCGTTCTGGAGGTGATGATATTACAATTAAACAAACAATCAAATAGACAGACGCGAACAGATTTTAATAGTATAGATTATTAAGGAAAAAAGAGTATAAAAAAATTAAAAATCTGAAAGCTTTCAGATTTTACATTACTCCCAAAGGCTCTTTTTTTAACATATTGTGTGTTACCTTCATTTATTAAATAGCATGTTCCTAGCATTTAAACCATGAAATTTAATTCAACAGCAATATTACAAAATATTTAAAAGAGCATATCTTTAGAATTTCCGATACACAGTCTCGTGCGCTGGAGATAAAAATGTTTTTTTTTCGTACAGTGTTGGCATTGCTCGCTTTGAAATCCTTCAGTTTCTTAATAAAAAAATCATAAATGTTTTACAAAATACGAAATAGATAATAAAAACAAATTCCAAATTTGGGCTTCCAGATGCCCATATTCGAGTGGAAACGTACCTTATTCAAAATTTGATGGCTCTAGCTACTGTTGTTTTATCATAATGCGAGAAACATACATACATCTATGCAAATTCGTCATTATTTAATTTCTTTAAATATAATACAGGGTTCTAATATTTGGTGACAACAATTTGGAAAGTGAATCAATGTTTATAGTAAATCAAAAGGCGAAATAAGGCAAAATGCCAAAACGAAATTAATAGTCCTTATGGACAAATTGCCCCTTTGGACTAATAATACTCAAATATAGTTTCGAATACCACTTCGGTTGAATTCTAGTTAGTTGTACTTTTGCTTCGTTTCCAGAGTATTGTATACCTTCCCCATTCGAACCTTAAGTTGTCGATTGATGTGTAACATGAATAGATTTCTTGTGAAACTACTGCTAAAATCAATACCCGTTATTATAGACGTAAATACAAGATTTCGTGATAAATTCTTATTGGCGAAATGGTTAACGTAAATCTCAGTTCTAGAAAGTTTCACAAATTTTCGCAATTTGCTCAGCCGCCCCTGTAAATTTCGCCCATTTATTCGGTGATAAAGTTACTCTCCTTGTAGTTATAAAGTTACCTTGATAATTACTGGAAGACTATAGTATTTGGTGTATAATGTATATCGCTTTATCGAAGACAATTTTAAGTACTCACTGAATCTAGGATAAAAACCGACCTGTATATTGAATAAAGGAAGTCCTTGATGGAAAACTTATAACTGAAACTGATTCGCATTCATGTTATACATCTGAAAACCCTGAAAAACGATCATGAAGCCAGCGTGTAATCGCCTTTGGTCGAATTCTCAATATTTAGTGATCTTAATCACTCCTCCACTAGAGGGGCTAAAGAACTTTATGATTGAAATTGTTACGCATGCGCAATACAGAATGTCACAACTTCGGCATTATATTATTAAAAAAGTGCTTAATGCTAGTGCTGGAGAAATCTAACTTAATCAATAGCAACTGATTAAAATTAAATACTAATTTACATGCAAATGTTTCCATAAATTACCTCTGATATATGTTAAATACTTACTATGTTGTAAAGATGTTATTATTCTCAGACTCAGGAAACGCAAGAAATTAACTGTGCCCTGGCCAGATTTAGAACTATAGAGCTTCCAGTTGGAAATGAAACGTGGCAGCACTTATACCACGAAAGCGAGCAAGGACTAATAGGATAATTATGTACATTCTGCCCCACCTGAAGGACGACTGGGTAGAAGAATGACACTCAGTCGCCGAAATGCAAGTAATAGCGAATTATTGCTCACAACATTTGAACTCGAATGTCAATATATAGACCAACTGCCCAGTCACCGAGAATGAAACCACGAATTTCACTCTTTCTCTGGCTTTATTTGATTATGGTGAAACAAACAAGAGCTATCTGCTTAAGAGAACGAATGCCTTTTTGGAAGACTTTCTAAGGGGAACTGGCTCGTTTTCACACTACACATGAAGAAATCCACTCAAATGCCATGCAGCCAGCCCATTCATTTGGAATCAAACCCAGGTCTAAATACCGATGTTCAGGGACTTTATCCCTCAACCGCTGGTGGGCTAATGAGTATTTAAATTAGCAACTATCAGGGCTACCATTTACACCAAGTGAAATCGCAAGGGGAAAAGCGATAATTCATCATGAACTTACTTTACTTACTTGCAGAACTCCCCTTCAAAGAAGAACACGAATACTGTAAAAAACTGTGTCAGTCATTATTAGCAGATTTTCTATGTTCGTGTGATTACTCAAGTTTCACAATTTTGCAGTGAAAATATTTTAAATTCATTTTCAGTCCTTTTTCTTTAAACCATTTTTAAACAAAATGTAAATATATTATGTTCTTCAACGAAAATAGCTTTTTCTAACCTTTAAAGAATATAAAATATTACTACGGTGAAAGAATTATTAGACGAATTTAAAAAATGTAAAACACTCTATTTAAAATGATTAAATCGTCATTAATCTTTCTCTTGAAGTAAAGCAAGAATGCACTTCTTACTTACTGGAATGAACAGAATCATTAATCATTCTAAGTAAGCATTCATAGCTTTTTAAAAATTCAGGAAACGACAATTTAAAAACATTGCTAAGGGATTTTTATTTATCTAAATAAGTAGTAGTTACTTTTCAAAGAATTGCAATTTTTTTTCTTTTAAATTTTAAAACGAAGCATTATGCTAACAGATTATTTATGTAAAGAACAGTGCAAGAACTAGCAAACAAAGTGGCTTAAATTGCAAAGAGAAATGTTTTAATTAGTCCAGGCTCATTTAAACTACAGCTACTGATTATGAAATAAGTATTAAAATAATTAAACTAAAATACGGTGAATCGTTTAAATACATTTGCTGGTAGTAACTGGTATATTTTAGCAATTATAGAACTCAAATACGATCATAATTAAACTCAGTAACACTGTGTATCAATTTGTACTGCATAAATAGCAGATATTAATTTTAATATATTGGATTTAGGATAAAAATGTAGAGTTTTGATATTAATTTGGTAACATTGCATTGCCGTGAGTCTTTATCTGTTATTCCAATGCTGTTGCTTTGTTTGTAGTTTTTCGTTCGTGAACTCAGCCTGTGTTCTAGGTCCCATCACATTTTGCCTGTTTGGGAGACGAAATAGAATGCAGTATCATATGAACAAAGGTGAGCATTTCCGGTATATTTCGCTTTTGAGTTTAACTGAGAAGCAAATTCTGTGCGTCATTTGCATTCGATAGATAAGATTTAGAAATTAAGTCCAAGAGGGACACATATATAAATTAAAAATAAAATAAATGTTTTACATCTCTTCCGCTCTCTTTTTAACCACATTCAGGAAGAATACCTTCCTAATGAAGCTCCTCTTAATACATGGCTAACTGATTTTTCAACTTAAAAATATACTAACTCTTGTTGGACCAATACAGCCTATCACTACCTTTCTAATTGCATAATAATTACTATTTTCTTGTTAATGCATATGATTCAAATTTATCAAAAATATATATATAATGTCCTGCTTATTGTTTTGTATGGAACTGTCGTGTGTCGAAATACTATCGAAGCGCTGTCAAGGGAGCTTCTGAATGTAAACAAAAACACCCCATCTGGAGACCGAAGCTTCGGAGCAGTGCTTCACTTATAGTGCGGAGCTTGCCCCTTCTTCCTTTCTTACCTCCATGGGTTAATATTAGCGAAAGAGGGGTGGAAGACCCTCGAACCCGTGCCCCCGGGGTGATCTCCATTAAAATTCATCATCCGGAACTGAGCAAAATCACAGTGTCACTTGTAAGGGGCTCAAGGCTGGTGCCAACGGCAGGCGTAAACTAGTGCTCCTTGCCAAGACGTATTTCTTGGGCTCGGGCTGATGTTACAGTCAGACAAGTGAGCATGAGTAACAACAACAAAGAAATAAAATTTCCTATTAATAATGTACACAGTGTATTTTAAAAAAATACAGAACACAATATGCATTTAGTGTGAATGAACACATGTAAGATACATAAAAAAAGACCTATCGTCTTCTTCAAAAATTACACTGATTCATAAACTCCTAATTACAAAGGTTTTAGATTAAAAAATATATTTGTATGAGAACAGTTTCTACCTCTTCAGTAGATATATAAATCTAGAATTTCATATGACACTCGTGAAAGAAAATTTCGAACAATTAACACGTATCTTAATAAATGCAGTACCTTTCAATATGCTATCTTTTAATAAATACAGATCATTCCACGAATTTAAGGGGGAAGCGTCGTTTCACGGTGTATTTAAGAAAAGATCAATTTTCTTATATCACCTTCCAATATATATTTTTGATCTAAATTAAAATTAAGGAAGTAACGATATAAAAAGCTATACGTATCGGCGATTGTACTCTTGAATCCTATAATGCACAAATTATTATTTGTAATCATTAAATTAGTGGCCTATGATGAAAACGACAAGGTACTAATGTCTATATGAATTTCGCATCTAAAGTAACTGAATATTGTACGTTTAATTTAGAGAACCAAAATAATTATTATTCTGACTGCACTTTTCGCTGTATAGAAATCGCAAAAAATGTGAGACGCACGCCGCTTTCTTCCTTCTAGTGTTGAAAATGTTCTGATGTATTAGCTGAATCTTTGTGTGAAATATGGGAGGTGAAAATATAAATTAAGACAAACTTTTAAGAATGGGAAGCTTATTGCTAACTTTTCAAACATTCTCAATGTGCTCAATAAAATGCTAACGAATAAAAAAAAATTTCTTTCTCCCCATCATTGATCAAACGATATACAGAGGCTCAAACAATTGAGAATGCACCTTATTTGATAAATCTGACTTTGAATATGAATAATACATTACCAAGAAGCGAAGGCACGTTTTTACTTTTACACGTAATAATTGAATTAATTTTAATAAAAACCAACAAAAATCCTAAAATGAAAAATTTTAGAAGCATTTTAAATAAACGTATGCAGAATTTTGCCTCAAAAATTGAGAATACACCAATGAAAAATATGTTTTAACTACCCCTATATTTTTTTTTCTGCGTGGTTTCTATTTTGATCTAATGTTGCGTAATCTTATCTTAAACGTTTTCACTTTTGTGATGTAGTGTTTCATACGAACTTTAAGACACACCCTTAAATAGAAATGGCTCCTCGAAGAGAAACCGTTATTAACGTAAGAAAATTCGCAATAAGACTATATAGAAAAGGAAATTCTTATTGTGAAATAGCTGAAATTGTTGGTAGAAGTCATATGTGCGTGCAGAAAATCATTAGAAAATTTACAAGTGATGGACTGATTAAAAATAAAAGTGGAATAGGAAGGAAAGGTATTCTGAGTGACGTCACCAAACGAAAATATTGAAAGATATCAACATTAATCCTAAAGTAAGTGAAGTCAAACGTACCGCAGGAACTCTTAAATCATTATCAGAAGGGTTGACACTGCGTAAAATGTAGCTCGACAAGCTGGATTTAAAAGTAAAATTGCCAGAAGGAGACCATTCATCAGTTTAAAAACTCAGAAAAAGCGTTTGGAGTTAGCAAAAACTCATCAGTTGCAGACGTCTTTGTCATAGAAAATGTATGGGCCACCCCAAAAAAAGTGGCCCAAAAACACAGAATTAAAAACAAAGCGCATTTAAAACACTGTTGCAAGAAGAATGGGTAAAATATTTTCAGTTACGAGCAAAATGTTGCTCGAATTGGTATCACAACGTTTGAAAGAGATTATAAAAGTCAAAGGACATGCAACAAAATATTGAGACATTCTTTGTATGTGAGACATCACAAAAATTTCATTGGTGCATTCTTAATTTTTGAGGCAAAAATCTGCCTGTTTTTATTTAAAATGCTTCAGAATTTTCTTTTCATTTTAGACTTTTTTGGTTAATTGTTCTTTATTTTTACTTTAAATTAAACCATTTGTTATGTGTAAAATTAAAAACTTGTTTACCCTTTGCAAATTTAGAATAAGTGATGAATTTTATGGAAACTAATTTTTTCAATCCACGTACTTTCACCGTTACCAGAACTTTGTAACTTTGTAACCAGATCTTTGTAATACTTCCCTCACTTTTACTCCGCCTTTCTCTCTATTGGTAGTAATATGAACGTAAGATTGGCATGTTCTGGACTTTTTATTAAAGGCAACACCTATTTCTGATACTAATTTTGTAACTGGATTATTTTTCGTACAAGCTTTCAGTGACGAGTTCCTGAAACAGTAGCATGCCTGAGAACAGTCACAATTTTGAACAAGATTTTTTTTATTGAAAATTTTCCTTTCTTAGGAAGGCACTGAAAAGTGCCGCTATAAGACTTTGCAATTTAAACGGCGATATCTACTATAAAAATAATTAGGTTCCTTCAATTCCTGTTACTTGCTTAAGTGGCTTTGGGTTCTTGCACTGTGTGTTCTGTTTCTATTTTAGTCAATAAATGTTATTGGTCTATCCAGGCAGTGACTACGGTGTGGGTCCTATATGGAAACTTCGAGCTGTCTTCACCGTGGCTAAGTTTCTATGTCGAAGAGAGATTGGAAAGAGTTCAAGCTATTAATATCACCTTTTATTTCTTAGCTTTTATTTCTAGCTGCTTAGGATAATCATGCTTGCAAATTGATTTCTGGAACTACAATAAGAATAAATTGTCACATATAGGGCTAACTTAAAAGGAATATGTAGATTAAATGCTTATAATTCGCAAAAGTATAGGCATCAGGAAGCATTCAGCACTATTTTGAAGAGGAGGTATTCAAGTTTACGACTTCCTCCTCTTGTTAGTTTTCATGATGTCAGTATCACACCTGCGCCATTGATGTTAGTCGAAGGAACATGACAGCAAATTAGGATAGGAATTTGGATCCGACCAGCTATGTATTTTCTGAATAATCAAACATTTCTAGAAAACGAGCGGATGGTGGAACCTAATATCTAAAGAAAAAAGGTAATAATTAAGAGGGAAACGGATTTACCTTCCAACATAAGTGTTTTCACATTAAGTGGTCGACAAATATCTAAACCGAACAAGCTGTATTTAAAAAAACTTTTGAACTATTTATTTGCAACTGTTTTGGTAGGCAGTAATTTTTAAGTTATTGCGTTTCAAATTTTTAAGAAATACATCTCTTAAATTTTCAAAACTTTGCCTAAGTGTTTTGAAATAATTAAAATGTAGTTACTTGCCTTGCTTTATAATATTCTATCAAAGAAAAAGTGGGAGTATGTTGTGAATTGATATTTTAATTACGATGTTAAATACAAGCGATACTAATAGCCGGGTATAATTTGATTATAGTGTTTATATCTGCCAGGTTGCAAATATGTGACACAGATGGTTGCAAATGGGTAGAATATTTGTAATTTAGCTATGTGAACTTCAGAACATATTTTACTAATCAAATGAGTATTTCAGCTGTACTATTAAAACTGATACTCTTAACTTTTGAACGTGTCTGTTACTTTTATGCGAACTTCGTATATTGACCTGTATTGACCAAGGTTAAGATAATGCGAGTCTATATACTTTAATACATAAGAGATCCTGAAAGATAGATCTGTAATTTTTACTGTGAAACATATGGCGCCTAATGAAAGGTTCTCAAAAATCATCAAATACTGAAGCTTAGTTAAATAATAACCTTGTTTCCCCTCTTCTTTTTAGTAAAAAAAAATTCGGCAAAGTATCAGCGGAAACCTCCGTTTTTATTTTCATATAAGGTTAAACAATGGAGTTATTCTACAACAAAACTATTGTTGAAGCGTAACAATTGCAAGTATTTGTTTCTCATCATCAGTAATTAGTTTCTCCTTAACTTTTTGCAGTTGAATGGCCGCTCTCGTTTCTGCCTCAGTGCTTTATAAATTATTTTAAATATTCGTAACGCCATTGTCCATTAAAAGCACACTTGTTTCTTTCATGAAAATGAGCAAAGTTTTTAAGATTAATTTCCACTTTATTAAAGGAACTGTAAGTAATGTACAAATAAAAACGAAAAATAGAAATAACGCTTTTGGAAACTTTTTTCTTTTCTAGTTCCTTTGTAACTTATCATTCTAAATTCACTTGCCTAACCGCATGCAACTGTTAACACTTCATTACTGGTACTTTATGTGACAAATAATTTATCGTAAATTCTATGGTACCATTTATAATCTGTCTACTAAAATGTTATCTGCTTAGGAACTACTGTTATGTTATAAAATAAGGGCTGTAGTAAATTGTGCCTCGAGTTCTTTTATTACGCAACGCAACACACATCTTCTCTGTGGTGGGAGAGATCATTCATTATCTTGCAGAATTTTCGTACTAGGTGATGTTCCTTAATTAAATATCTGCTGCTGAATGCTTTCGGACTGTTGTTTGGAAATATTATATGTAGTCCTTCTGTTATTTGGCAGTTTGTTAAGTAGAGCTTCGTCATATCTTGCATGCCACATATGCAACGGTGAGTGTTTGAAATCCCAAATTTATAGAAATATGTCGGGAAGGATCCCTGTCCGCTCATAAAGCGGGTTAATTGCTGGAACAGAGATATTTTGGTCTGTTTACTTTTGATGCATTACAATGTGTGTGCCCCTTCTTCTTTTTGCCATAGGCTGAAGAGCCGCGTTTTTGTTAGTGGCAGCAACCTTTGCGATTTTATCAGCGAATTCATTGTCAATGCTTTTGTCCAATGAAGATTGTCTCTGTCGACGTCGAGCCATGCTGGTTGTTAATTATTATTAATGATGCATGCGTATTGTTGACGATGGCGTACAGTGTGGGTATACTGTCGCTGTAGATGCTTGTGTGATGTATGTTTTCTGCAGCAATGTATTTGACTAACTTGGCTATTTGTATTGATTCTGTTGAAAACACTATTGTGAGAACTGAAATGTCCTTTTTATTGGTATGCGGCAAAGGCACTTCCGACTCTTTCACTGATGTTTCAACCGTTCGTATATATAGTTGGTAGAAGACCGGTTTAAGAGGTATGGGCTGATAGTAAGTGTACGTTTAGTCTATGACGTATTAGTGTAGAATGAATATGGATTTGTAAAGCAGGACCTTCGTAAAGGTCCAAGAAAAGCTTCTTGACGCCCAAAGCTGCTGTGTTGCCCTGCCACCATATGATTTGCTGGTATAGTGCTTCTTATTCTGTTCGAATATGCAATGGCAGAAGGTCTGCCATGACATTTGCTATACAGAATGTTTTGGATATGGGTGTTGAGACTCGACTGCGCTCATTATAATTCTTTTATTTTTTTAATTATTGCCGAAGTGCAGGATTTCAGCTCAGTAGTATGTGGGATCCATGTGAGTATCGAGCCCCAGATCAAGCTTAAGGAATTTAATTCTTTCCTATTTTAATCTCCCAGATGGAACTTAATATACACAGTCCAGTCACATTAATGTGACCACCACGTACTTTCCATGTCAGAGTTAAATAACCAATCACAGAAGGCAGGTGGCAGCACAGTGCAGTTGAGCGTATATAAAGGGTGTGTGAGGGCTTCGGAAAACATTTCAATCGTTGGCGTAATGCAGAAACGAAGCGATTTATCCGACTTCCAAAAGGGCATGATCATTGGCTTTCGGGCCAAGGGTGGAAGCATTTCCGAAACGGCTGAGTTTGTGAACTGTTCGCGTGCCGCCGTGGTAAAAGTGTACCGTGCATGGCAAAATGGGACTGTCCAAAATCAGCGACGTGGCAAATGTGGTGCACCACGGGCCATAGATGACAGAGGCGAACGACGGTTGCGGAGATGCGTTCGGGCAGATAGACGGGCTACCGTTGAGCAACTGACCACCAAAATGAACCAAGGGGCTACCAAAAGTGTCTCCCAAAGTACTATTCAGCGAACATTGCTGCGTCTGGGCCTCCGAAGCAGACGCCTGGTTCGTGCACCTATGCTGACTGCTGTTCATCGACGGCGAAGGCTAGAATTTGCACGCCAGTACAGCAGCTGGACGTCCACTGAGTGGCGACAGGTTGCGTTTTCGGATGAATCGCGTTTTATGCTCCATCGGACAGATGGACGTTGGCGTATAAGGCGTGAAACCTCTGAAAGGAACCACCCTGCAACCATTGCCGGAACGGTCCAAGCTGGAGGCGGGAGCATTATGGTCTGGGGAATGTTTTCCTGGCATTCTCTAGGTTCACTGATCATTGTGGAAGGCACAATGGATCAATACAAGTACGCATCTGTCCTTGCGGACCATGCTCACCCCTACATGCGCATTGTTTTTCCTCAGGATGATGGCATCTTCCAGCAGGACAATGCGAGGTGCCATACAGCTGCCAGTGTACGTGCGTGGTTCGAAGAGCACCAGGATGAGTTTACCGTCCTCCCCTGGCCAGCAAACTCACCTGACTTAAACCCAATCGAGCATCTGTGGGACCATCTCGATCGAGTTGTTCGCGCCATGGATCCTCAACCGCGTAATCTAGCGCAGCTGGCCGCGGCATTAGAGTCGGCATGGCTCGACATCCCAGAGAACACCTTCAGGGGCCTATGTGACTCTCTTCCTGCACGTCTCGCAGCAGTCCGCTCTGCGAAAGGTGTTTATTCTGGCTTTTGACAGATGGTCACATTAATGTGACTGGACTGTGTAGTTGAGAAATATTTGTAGTGGTTATTTAAATTCCTACCGGTTATTTTAAGTTTAAACATATTTTACTGTCTATTCTTGTTTCCCATCTACTATTCCCTACAAGAATGGGTTTTTAGTATTGAATTTTATGCATATATGTTGGAAGGAGCATTTAAAGAAGGTTCATCTAACTTTGAAAGAGAGATCTTAGAATCTTTAGTGACGCGTGTTTGCTGTAGACTACTTTGTTATTAAATCTACTACGCTCGGCCGTATTGTACGTGCTTGTTATAATCGCCAATTTGGTTAAATTAAGCGCCAACTACGGTAGGTATTTCTGTCTAGCTTTGGCTCTGTCAATTTGGTTTAGTATTAGACCAGTTTCATATTTTTCGTACCTTGATTTGAAGCCCGAGTAGAGGCTTCCCTGTTCGTCCGAGAAGGGGCCGTCTGTAAATATTTGAGTGAATAAAGGGTGTGTTATCCCTTTTCTGGACTTTGTCGTTATCCACTTGAACTCAGCGATAAGTTGTTCCAGAATTCAGTCAGTTCCTGTACGTTCAGCGTAGCTGAAGTGGTAAGAAACGTTATACATTCTAGTTAAAAGAAAATTCATTGGCTTGAGAAAATTGTGAGA
This sequence comes from Stegodyphus mimosarum, assembly GCA_000611955.2. Taxonomy (NCBI): domain Eukaryota; kingdom Metazoa; phylum Arthropoda; class Arachnida; order Araneae; family Eresidae; genus Stegodyphus; species Stegodyphus mimosarum. Next base: position 311,668 of record KK117522.1, read on the forward strand.
TTTTGAGGACTATAATTTTCACTGTATATTTCCTATGAGGTTGGGACCTTGTTGTGGTCTTGGAGCTCATCTCCTAAGGGATTGCGATGATGACACGAACTTTCTGACTACTGATGAACTGCCCAACATCTCAGCAAAGTAAATCCGCAATGATGACGCGAGGGGATCGAATATATAATGTAAGAGTGTCTTTGTCTGAGCGGACGTAAGTTTCATTTAGCGGCTTTCACTTGGTGACTTTTCAGCCACTAACGGGTGTAGTTGGCCGGTTAGGCTCTTCTGTGGTGGAGGCACCCGTATGGGCTTTACCGGCTTGGCGAGGCTTGCAAGACTTTGATCTGCTGAGGCACAGTATGATACGGTTATCAATTGGTGGCTCGTAACATGAGTGACCGTATAGCCATGTACGGTTAGTAGAACCCCTGACTAATTAATCCTGTATGCATTCTCAAATAATACCTAATGGCATTTATATTTTATGGTCTTGGACACAAAATAAATTGAAAACTCGCTTGAGCCACCCGATTGGGCGCGTTAGAACGCGTAGCTTTCGGAAGGAATACCGCTAGGTCTCCGCCTTGTCGGTTTCCCGTCTGGTCTCTGAAGGCACTTGAGCCATTAACCTCGGTTGTGCACTTGTGACGGTAGTACGAGCTGCTTCCTAGACGTTGTCACGAAACCCTAATATACACGTAATTGAGTACAGTGGGGGTAACGCTCTGGTTCTTTGTCTCCTAAGGGAGACAGTCTTAGTCGAACTCCGCGAAGATGACAGAAAAATTGTTTAAAAAGTATAATCAGAATCTGTCATTGAAAACATGAAATGGTTAATGAAACTCCCACTGTTTTTACCCTAAGAAAACCGAAGCTTTCGGTACTTTGTATGCTTAAAATACCGAAAAGCCCATCTCCGTCCATTAACCATTTCGTCCGTTTCCTACCCTCCCAATCCATTAGCGCAAAAAAAGGTGTGAAGAGTTTCAAATGACATCTTTTCTTCTTTCATTAGCCTTAGAACAAGTGTCTGTAGTGCACTGGCACAATGCATTTTGGGACACTGCACCTGCTACTGCATCCCTTAAGAGAAGGGAAGAAAACCACATCGCAATCTCGTCCGTTTCGGACGGCTGTGGTTGTTTGAAGGAAAGGATGTCTTGGGCGTTTTGTCCTCCAAAGGGTTAAGCGAGATAAAGATTGCAGTAGATGAATTTACAAAGGTTAGTGTGAAGAAAGAAAAGAAGAAAATATTAAATGTGCAAGATTTGCTTTCGAACTAATTGTATCACAAACATTAGATAATTGCTTGTTGATGGGCAAATTAGAAAAAAGAAAGCAGGTTTCAAAGTTTTAGGAGAAAACTGCTCCTACATTTCCGGATATTGTAAAAGAACAAAGAAATGTGAATAAAATACTGTTCAAAAGTGGGACAAGGTAAAAAAGAAAGAACACGTCATGTTTATTTATCCGAAGACGAATGACAAATAATCTGAAGAGATTAAATGTCAAATTGTTGAAGTGATGGATCCTGTTAAATGTATGTACCCACAGTTGATGCTGTATCGCCGTAGCGCTCTATAGGCATGGACATTATGTGAACCTGAGGACTAGCAACAGTACGTCCGGTTGTGACATTCATTTCAGGCGGGCGCCAGATTTTAGCATTTGTAACATCCTTTTGTGTCGACGTATCCGTTGATGCGATGATTTATCCGAATAAAGAGTGTTCTACGTTGCATGAACCTGTCGTATGCCTGTGGTTTACAATGAACGATCCCTTTGATATTATGGTCATATTTTGTAAGACGATGTACTACTGTGACATGTGATTTCCCTAGGCTACGGTTTGAAAAAAGAACGTTTTCTATATTTTCTTTGTGCAGGATTTGAGAGATATTTGTATGGCGCCTTTGTGTAGCCTTTGTTTTCGCAGTTTGGTAGTGACGAATTTGGCTGCTGCGTCAGTGTTCAAAGTCGTAAAAAGTTATCCAGGTCCACTGCTGTTTGACATTCAACAGCAAGTCCTCGGTGTTGGACTTATCGACCCTGTGGTGACTGGTGTGTCCAAAAAACATAGGGGTGATACTGTCGACAATATCCCGAATAGCTCTTCTCTGATATCTTCACTTTTTGTTTAGATGAGTAATACTACGTTTGGAGCTTTCTTGATGGTGAATAAGTCTTGTGAATATGTCTGGATATTCTACTGCTAGTTGCGCAGCCGCAGATGCATTTGGAGTTTGCATTAAGTGACTTACTGTTGCTGGGGCTGTGTCTTCTGTCAATGGATTGGTGAGTGCTTCCATGAGTTTTTAGCTGGCGCCTTTTTGGTACTAGTGCTTTGCCAGATTTCGCAGTTTACACGTTTAACACATGTGGCAAAGTTTTTTTGTTGAGTTTGGTCAGAGGTGGTGGACCGTTTATCTGTTTTTAACAGTTAGTCTGTACACGATTGGGTGGGATAGTACCTTGAGATGCGGAGTTTCATATGCAGGTGAATTAATTATCCTTGCTGCTAAGTATCTTTGATAGTCTCACTGGCTTATACTGCGCTCGATTTAGGAAAATATAAGACGGCTAAAGACTGCGTATTGACAGTATAGAGTCATTATAAATTTGTGAAGTAGGAGATGACAAAAATATCCAATGCCCTCGCCTGGATTCGAACCTGGACCTCTCGAATACATGCAGGGTGTGCTAATGATTACACCACTAAGGCATGCTGAAAGGAGGGAGAAAATACCCTAAAATAAATTCAGGGCACCTGCGCAGAAGCACGATAGGAAGCACTAATGGAGAGTATTTAATCAGCCTACTTGTTATATTATATAAAGCTGACATCATTTTTGAGGTACTGGCTGCTATACCCTTTCATTACAGAAAACCATCAGAATTGCATATTTCAGTGAAATAAAGAAATAAAATACTGTTAGGTAATCAAATTAGTTAGGTAATTAAATACGCAAAATAGTTGCCATTAAATAGAATAAACAGTGAAAATTGAAATAGAATAAGCACACAATGAAAACTGAGAGTGACTAATTTTAGAATAGTCGCCGTGATTTTACTTAATAATTACTGCATGCTAATTACTTTTTTTAAAACAAACAGTATGTATATAGCTTTATCAGACTGAACAGAGATATAAAGATTAATTTACTTGACTTACTGTTGAATGAATGCTGTCGACTACTTATCACTACAGATGTTAAAACTGTATTAAAACTGTAGTATACGTATTGCGATACAATTCTTCTCAAAATAATAGCAGATGGCATACTATTGAAGTACCTATACCATACACTAAAATGCTTCAGGCACTGAGTACTTGTATAATACTCTAAATAATACTATAATATAATATTTTAAAAAGTAATAATAATTTAATGACTATACTAATAGGCAATGCAATAAATTGTGATGTACAGAATACTTAGAAATAATTACGAATTTATGAAACAAAATAAACTTTAAGAGATAAGTATTATATATATGGATGACAACAGGAAGAATAAAAATAATACTAGGAATGCTAGGAAAAAACTGAAATAAAACATTACAATCATAAAGTAATTTCAGGTTCTAAAAGAAAATGAATTCAGAAATTTGATCAAAACTTATTTAAAATTTAAACAGTGTTGTAAATACCTTTTCTGCTGGAGAAAATGTAAGACTTAGGGGTATTAGAAATCCGAAGCAAATGATAAGGTAGTAAGGATTTTGAGATCGACAGCTGAAATTGGTACGGCTCAGTACCATTTCGTCCTTTCTCGATTCATCCTCAACTCAAAATACTGCAAATTCGTCCGTTGCCTTCATCACTGATTCTCTTTCCCATTTCAATCGTTCTTCGAAAAAACCGGCTTTCGACAATTAAAATGGTTTATACGAGGTAGCCCTCACTGCTTTTAGCTAGCTTTGATTTCGATTTAACGAATTGCATGTTTACTTAAAACATGTTTATTTGAATCTAGTAACGATTTTATAGTGTCCATTTTTTTAAGTTTCATGGACGTTTAGGGCAATAAGTTCCACTGCTCTGAAAGGAAATAAAAATATAACAAATGAACAATTAATACTAATGTATATGTTTTATTAAAAGTATAGTTAGTCAAACGTAACTATCCGATGATCCAGGAAATTTTGGAATTCTGGGGATGTGCTGGGATTAGAGAGGTGATCCTTATACCGATGTTCTCAAAAATACCGATCTCTCTGAAGTGTTATCTTAGGGATCTGAAAGTGTTATCTTAGGGAGATGGTCGTAGATATGGATTTTATAATAGAAATATCTCCAAATTTGGGGCAAAGATATCAAAACTTTGGCACACAGCCCTTCACGAGCAGATTTGACAATACCTGAGAAGCTGTAAATCCATGGAGAGAGATTTTATATCGGCACGTTAAGAAGACTTGCTCCTAAAGACAGATATAAATATAAGCAAAGAATCGCTTGGGAAAGTACTATGAAACGTTAGAGAGTTCTTTTAGACATCAACCAGTTCAGTTAAAGCAAAAGCATTTCTCCACTGCTTCATTTTCTAATTATCATTTTCCCCAGAAAATGCTAGGGGAAGTATTTAATAAAATCATATAAATTTTTGCTAAACTTTGCATACGCGTTTACTATATTTGACAAAAGATAAACCAGAAGCAATCGTGTATTGCCAAGCATGTGGTACTTAGTTACAAGGCGTAAGGTTTTAACTGTCGCACAGCAAAATTGCCCGTAAGATGTGTGATGGAAACTTAGTATTACAAACTGCTAACAGAATGTTAGAGTAAGAACTGGGAACCAACTTGAAGAAAGTCACCTATATTTCTCTTTTAAAGAGTTCATACTGCGACAACAAAAAAGAGAAGGCAATAATAATCCATTTGATGCGATTTGGAATATGACTGGCAAACACTACATGCCAGAAATAACAGAAATACGTTTAACTGATTCGCTGACGTCGAAATTACATTTCAGCGCCGACAGACGCCTGTAGGAGTAGATTGTTGGAGGTTGTATCGGTGGATTCTGGCTAGTACACAAATGCCGCTCTGATATTACAAGGTGAAGGGAAGTAAGTTGGAAAAACTTTGAGTGTAATGGGACTAATACTGATCTCCTTCGTGAGTATAACGTTCTCACTTTCTCATCTACTAGGAAACGATTAAAGAACAAAAAACATTTGGAAACGAATAAAACGAAATGAAAGCTACAACAGAATGCTAACAAAAACTTCATCTATAATGAAATAAGCCAACTTCTTTTAGTTGCTAAGAAAACGCTAAAATAGAACCAAGTAAAAAGTTAAGTTGTTTGAAAACTTACGAACGATACATACTGAGAACTAAAATAATTATCCGAATTTTGGAAAAATGTATGGATAATTAAGGATCAGTTACGAATATTTCCGAACTGTCTGTTAATTGATTTGATTTGACCCTCCTGTTACGTCAGAACCAATGACGTCAGGAGATGTTCTGCTAAATATAGTTACAAAAAAGGCACTGAAGTGTGGCGAGCAAAGTTTTCAGTGAAGGAGATGAATGAATGAGAAGCCGCCAAATATGTGGCCTGTTTAGAACGTTGACTGTAATGCTTATCCCACTGTGGTAAATAGTGTTACGAGGAATATAAAGTTGGATGAAGAGAACCCGTGTAAGCTGAAGTCTTGTAGTAGAAATGAAAGGATTATAATTCACCTCAATGTGGTGTAATTTCATTTTTCGAATCAGCAGCTACATAACGAGACACCAGAACAAACGCCGATAAAAAGTCCATAGCTTCCGATATTATTCATGGACAAATGGTCACCTAACTTAATCTTCCGTTGGTACTTTAAAGTGGTGGCATATGAGTTACGCGCCGTACATTTGAAGAAGTAAATACACTACAGTAATTCAGAATTACCAGTTTCATAATGCGGACAAAGGCTACTAATCTTGTGAAAAGTGCACGAACTTCTACGAGGAAGAAAATGACCATTCTAAACACATTTTGAAAACTGTAAACATCATTTTGAAAATTATACTAAAATGCCTGTAGTTTAAATTATAATACACTGCATGAACAATACTGCGATTTTTTAATATATGTCTCTTGGACTGAGATAGCTTTCAATCTACTTGAATAGACATAGTTAACCTTTGAATTACTTATAGCCTAAGAACGCCAGTGTTTTCGCGTATAATTTCTGCTTCATCAGACACTTAACAATAAATAACTTTTTATTTTTTGTTTGAAGTCTTTTTTTGTTAGAAACCGTACGTGGATTGATAGCACTAAAGATGTGCTGGTAAATTTTATTAGTTGCTTGAAAAATAAACTGTGTGTCTGTCGTTTGCACTATTATTATTTTACAGGTTACAAAACACCACAGTCGTCATACATATTAGCAACGCTATACATATAAGATAGAGAGTTTTATAAGAAGTCAAATGTTTGAAAAATCTACAGTGCTTATCAATCAAATCATCGTTTCTTGAAATATCATAATTTTTTCAGCTACTTGTAAATACTATACTCACTTCGTATGCGAATTATTGTAATAATAGAAAGGTGGGGATGTGGAATTATTTTATTATCACAATTTGTACTACGGTTAATTTTATGGTTTATATGAATATTTATTTATATTTCGCTCATTGTCCGTCGTACCAAGCGAAAATAAACAACTACTTGAGATGTCTCTCTCCGGCATTTTAAAGTTTTTTAATCGGTAGCGAGAAAGTTCTGGAATTCATGTTTTCTCGAGATTTCTGGGAAGCAAAAGAGTATGATTACGGTTACAGCTAACATAGTAGTCAAATCATTTATTCAAATTAAATATAAATTAGCGAGATAAACTTTTATTCAATGCTAAATGCACGTGCTCCTGTATTTTTCTTTTCTGGCGTAGCTTTCTCTTAAAATATGTCTCGTGTTGCACTTCACGGGAATATAAAAGAATTTTAATTACAATTCTACTAAATTTGCATTTAGCTAGCTATAGTTTTGATATTTTGAAATTGCATAATTTATCTCTTAATTACTTTCTAACGGCTCTAAAGCTCGTATAATATGTCTATAGACTTTCTAAAAAAGTATTCTCGTATAAATGAAACCTCATTACTCTTATTCGTATACTTTAAAGGTCAATTAAAGTTATTTACATTATATAACAGTAAATATTAATATGGTTGAGATCTTTTTTACTTTCATAGCTTGGATAAGTGTGTTTTTGTCGGGATGTATGTAGATATTCATAAACTCAATTAAACACACATTCATTCAGGAATTTATGTTTTATTTTCCTTTCAAATACAAACGCTTATTTTATACTTAAGTGGTAAGGCACTGCAGCTTCCCTATTGGAAGGGATTTAATTCTATTTACAGATGGCAGTTTACTTGAATGTGCAGAATTTCAATAAATACGTGAAACTTTCTCTTTTATGTTATCTATCATACTGAGATATCCTTCGCAATAACTACTGTAACTAGTTTCAATTCCCTAAAGAAATAAGTTTATGGTAACTGCTATTTAATAGATTGCATTTGCTTTCTTTTTTTTTTTTGTAGAAATGTAAAATTAAAAATGGTATTAAAAAACAAGATGTGCGAAAGACTGTCTTTCGGCTCATTTCAAACTCATGTCAAACACAATGGAATGAAATAAATCTTCCTGTCGTTTTTAATTTTACGTTACATAAATGAAAACATACATATGATTCAATTTCAGCTTAAAAATGTTAGAAACTTTAAGTTTGTTATCACACTGGAAGCATCTAAAATGCATTTTCAGACAGAAAGAATTTCAGGAAGAAAATGTTTAGAAAGATAAACTTTCCAAGTTATTTTTTGAAAAAAACTATTTTGAAAAATATTCCATATCATAAAAATAGCGAAACAACATACATAATTTAAATAATGGAAATGATTTTTTTAATTGGTTCGGCCTACTACACTTATCTGAAGAGAAAATTTTCACGACTACTCCAGTGATTTTGAAGATAAGTTTCCCGGTTATTTCAGAAAGTGGTTGTATATTTGGGTTTTCTTTTTAATAAAGAAATATCATACAATAAGCATATTCACGCGACGTATAAACAGACATAACGGATTTATCTGTTTTAACAATTTGCATTCTGAAAACAAAAGAGAGCCTATGAAACTGTCTTATGTTACGTTTAATCATGAGACATTGCTGAAAGTTGTAGAAGTATAAAAAAATGTTCTTCAAAAAAAATTATGGAATCCAGAATCTAATAAGAATAAAGTTTAATGAGCACCAAAAATTTAACTGTGCCGGAGCTCCTCTCCGGTACTTTCAGTTTTTCAGATAAATCCGATATTAGAAGCAGCGCACCGAGCTCTAGATAAAAGGGTTCTGGCACTTCTCTTATGTAACTGAAATACAAACAGAGGAAACAAATTTTATTTTAATAATAAATAAATCTTAAAAATCGATTTTAACTTCTTACTGCAGGTCTGTCGTTTCCTAGGAAATAAACCCTTACATGAAGATTGAGGTTTATAAGGAAAGAAAAAGCCCCCCCCCCACATGTGATCACCCTGGTCGTCCACGTGCCACGTTAGTGGCTTTCTACTGCAGACCTCCTGCAGTCTTTTGGAACGATGGAACAAAACGTGGGGTATCATTACTATCACTTGTCTAGAGGAGACTTTATGTTTGATGCTATTTTAGGATCCTATTCAGGGAAAATTTCTGCTTGACGGCTAGAATTATATTGACAACGCATCGTGATCAGAAAGTCTTGAACTTTTCCTATAAAATTTCCTTTCTCTATCCTGATACTTTTTCTAGAATTTTTATTATTAGTCTTTATTGTTATTTTATTATTAGTCTTATTATTATAAGTCTTACGCCTTAATCGTTTTTTCTTTATAATTTATCTTTTCATTATTGTGCTGAAAAAAAAGTGCTTTTTGTATCTATTATTTCTTGAACTATTACCGTATATGCATAATCAGGGCTTAAATTCAGATGGAGGTCGGCTAAGCTACTTCTTAGCTTCTGAGCAGCATTGCCATTGCAGCCGGAGCCCCAGATAAAACGAGGCCCGATAATTTTCTTTTTCTTTAGCTATTTGCAATTAATTTAGTAATTTATTAATTTTTGTCAATTTCTTTACATTTCTTTTAACTTTGATTTAATTATTTTAATTTTTAGTTATTTTATTTGTTTTTTTGTTTCCTTCCTTCCTGACAGTCTTCCATAAGGTTCCGGCACCTCTAATTTTTGAAATTAAGCCCTAAAAGACGCCCAATTTCTATCAACAAGTTAAATTAGCAAGGAATTCTTGTCTCTGTTAGATTTCCCTTCGTTGACTGCTTTTATCTCTGAGCCGTTGGTAAGACATAGTTGAATCCGGAGTTCTGTAGTTAGGACTAGATAACTTCCAGGTGTCAGTTTGTCCTGGCAGTTTGATTATAATTGTTAGCTGCTTCAGGTACGCCAGTACTTTTCCATGAACTAATGGTCCTTTATTGTTGTCTCGTAAATTTACTTTTTAAATTGTAATCCCTTAAGAAATAACAAATAACATTTTAGTTACTATTTCTTAAATTTCTTTTTCAAATCCATTCTCCGCTGCTGACGATAACTGCCGTGTCATTTGAGAGTAGCTCAATAACTTAAGACAGGCCATTAGATTTGAGCTATTTTCGAATTTTATATCTCCTGAAGCCTCTAAAAATATCTTTCTGGTTGAAAGACGTAGCAGAAATAACACTGCATCCAAATTTCTGCCAAAACTTGAAGTTTACATAAGAATATTTATTAGAGCTGATTTAGAAAACAATAACTGTTTGGAAATTAAATGATAAAACTTTCAGGGCTCCTATGAAGGTTATTAATCACAACATGAACTGTGTTACAATGTTGGGGTATGCCTGATAATATTTTCTTAACATACATATATTACACACATGATATATTCATATATACTAGATTTTCTCTGCCTTTAATTACATTTAATAATTCTAGAAATGTTTTATCACTCATTTGCAAGAAACGACGGAATTTCTTTCTCCTAAAGTGTTCATCTTGGAGTGGATCAGATGAATAATAAATTCAAAACGTTTTTGCTGGTATATTACTTTCAGTGTAGTTTAAGTCTAAAATCCATCATCTTTTTGATTTTCGTTAAATGGTATTCGTCAGGTGAAAATTATCTATGATAAAGAATTTTATTACTTAACGTTTTTTTATTTTAATTTTACACATAAACAAAATAAAATCCGTGATAATGAAGATCTATAACATTCTTGAAAACATATTTATTGCTTTCAAAGGCTGAAAATGCTTTATATTATTCTGATATGAAAGAGATTCCGCAATAACTTGAATTAAATTTAAAGAATATTTAAAATTTCAGAATGCAAATATAAAACAGATTTCACGTATTAATTAAATAAACAATTTAATGTAATGAAACTAAAGCTGACGCATACTGAAAATGTTAAAATTTGATAATAAAATTTCTCTCTACTAAGAGTAAAAGCAGTATGTGTGTGTCAATGACAGGAATAAAATAAATATTGCTCAAAATATTTAATTATATAAGTTGGGTATACAAAAGTATTTCACAGAAGCTACAGAACATAGTAAAATAATTGATTAAAATTAAACACTTGATTTAAAATTTGTATCAAAGAATTGGCATATTATTTCAAACAGAATTTTATAATTTCTTTTAAGATATAGTCCAATAAATTATTTAACGCAGTATTGCTTCACGAACTGAAACGTGAATTGTTTCGAGGCGGATATTACTATAATATTTCATATGACTGAAAATTAATAAATTTAACTGTTAGATGAAATTCGAAATAAGATAAAATACTCTTGTAAATGAACTTTTATCTAAATAGCAAATAAAATGAAATTCAGAGTATAAGGCTGATTTAAAAGTTTAAAATATTATAAATCAAATAATTAACTTAATCGCCATGGCCTGACTGTAAACTTGATTTATTAGTTTAAATTATCAAATTAAATTTATTAAATAAAACTTAAATAATTTACATTCTGATGTAAATCAGTTTTCTATTGGAGCGGGTTACTTAAAAAGTGTTATGTAATAATGCTAGTTAAAACAAAAAAATTATTTATGAAAAAGTTTTACTTTATATAAAAGAAAAATTATATGTAGTAGGAACTGATCGTAATTTTACATTAAGCATGGAAAATGTATAGTCAAAATTGATTCTAAACGCTTGTTGGGTATTACAAAATAAGTCAAACTTCGAAAATTATTACTACTACGTTTAAATAATAATGATATAATTTTCTCAGAAACCCGTTTTGATATAACTGTGTAACTTAATTTTTATTTAAAGGAAATGATTTTGCGTTATAGATATGACTTAAGCAGCTTTAATTCTTTTACATGTTAACATACATTACCTGTATGATACTATAAGAATAGTAATATTGCGATGTATCTGACGCATAATTTAGGCTATATTAAGACTGAAATTCTATAAATATTTCATTGAAATCTTTTTCATCTGTGTCCATTAATATAGTTTTCCATATTTCCAATATATGTGAACACTGAGTTCTACAAAATTTTTAAACATAGCTATAGCTCCAAATGATTATAAAATTTGCAAATGTGTAGACATTTTCTAGTGTTAATCAACTTCCAAATAATCTTTAAAAAGCATATTCAAATTACATTAAAGCACAAATAACAACCGACATTTTTTACTTGATAAATAATAAATACTATTTTATGAAACAATAATGCACGATGTGATAATATTAATTAATACCGAAATTTTGATATTAATATCGAAAGTAGTTACAAAATATTTCGCATTTTTAATCATTTCAACTGGCAAATAATAAATAATACAAACAAAATACTACATATATTACACATAAAGATATATATGTATGTATATTCATTTTAATAGATCAGTAAATTGACTAGATTTATGTAATAGATTATATGGTAACAGACATTGCACTGTGAAATAAGTACCAAACTTTAAGTTGTTGTTTTCATGACTTCGTATAAATTCAGATATAGTGTTTTTCATAAAATTGATTTATTCAAGAAATTTAAGTAATACTCCCATAATTAAGTAATAAAAAAATTAATAATCTGTGCACTTAATTTAGATACAACATAACTCTATAAATGAATTCCTTACTTTTCTCTTTCAAAAATCCCACGTATAGAGCATTTGATTTAAAATGAATAAACTTCATTTTTAATGGTATATGATATTCCAATTTATGTTTTAAATAAACATAAATTCTTTTATTTTCTGAGACCTCAATACTAGAGACAAAAGTGCTTAGGAATTAGATTTGGTGAAATATTGATTAGAAAAAAAGTTTAAGCCTTACAAAATGTTTAATTTCAAAATTTAAAGTTTCCAATCTAGGACTGCTATTGTCTCAGAGCCGCTCTGCTATAAAAAAGCAAACAACTATAAGAATGCTTGAATGCTATTACTCAAAATCTGCTTTCACAGCTCCTATCAAAATATAAACACCCAAATCACAGTCATTTTCGTACAAAAATAATGAAGTTTTAGAAATAACCCACAACCTCTTCTATTCGTGAATCAGGTTTTCGTAAATAAACAGTTCAGTGCTTTTCGTAATAAAAGTGCTCTCATTTAGTCATTAATGTAGTAGATATATACTGGAATGTTATAAGTATATAATCTCATCAACTTTATTCTTTATAATTCTTCAGTTCCAGTTCTTTTGTCTTGAATACAGGAATCTTCTTAAGGCACTTTCCTGTATTAGAATAAACATTTTCAAACACAATAAAGAATGGAAACACTACGTAACGGTCCCTGTTTTGTAATAACATTTCATTATAATACACAGTCTCTGGACTCTATGTTTTATTTTCTAATTTTGGGGAAGATTAGTCTGTAATTTAAGATGTTTTGCAAGGGAATGTGGAATAAACTGTTAATAAATTTTTATTCTACATTCAGTAGTTTCTGCTTAATATTTGGCAGACTAGTGGGGGTATTGTAAAAAGCAGTGCTGATTGGGCAAGTAAGTGTATCCGATCAATTTGCCTTGTCTGTTCCAAATGCAGCCTTCGTCATCAGGAACAATATATATGCACTGTAGAAGTCTTTGGCAGTCGGTCCATCTTGGAACAGAAGGATGCAGATCCAGCAAAGTGACAATGAATAGGATGACGATGATGATGGATGAATAATCGATATCTGACTATAAACGAGAAGCTGCGGGAGCCAGTTTGGAGGGATCATAATTCTGAAAGCTCCATTTCTGCCTTTCGCTGCCGTTGCATTCAGACATCTGTAGGCGCTGCTTGTCGGCAGAAATCTCCAAGCATTTCCGACTGCTGCCATGTTGAATAGTATGCGTCTGTAACAACATTAAAATTAATTATTAATTATCTTTTTTTAACAAATCAGCTATAAAATGCGTCTGCAAATTACCTTACACGCCTTCCTTTTTGAGACCGATTTTTGCAGATATATACTTCCAATATTTAAAATACTTAAAAATATTTCAGATGACAAAGATGTTCATGTTTAGCAATTTTCACATAAAAAAAAATTAAAAGTACGAAATCTAACATTTTATACGGTCTTTCAGTTCTTATAGTTAGAATTAGAAAACTTTTATAATCATTATAGCTAATTAAAACCGGAGTAATTAGATTGCAAATTTTTATAATGTAGGATTTACACATGCTTTTAAGTTCTTCAAAGCTCTGGAGAGAAGCGATAGAATTTGCTGTCCAATAAGATAAACCCTAGACTACAAGCCGATAAAAATGGATTAAGTAGGTATTGAAAGCTCATTTATATATATTTGATGACGACAGATACTTTTAGGCCAGCGATGGCCAACGCGCGGCACACGTGCCACAGTGTGGTACAACGGAGTTTTATCAGTGGCATGAGAAGACTCATTGAAAAGTTAGAAGATTTGAAAAAGTAATAATATCGCCTGTATCAACTCCGTCGATAGATGCACACATAAACGCATTAGAATAAATATAATAATTTAGTTTCTCTCCAATTCTTACCCACCTGAAGCCCGAATCGAAATTGTTGACCTCAGAAGCATACTACAATGAAAAGCAAATATAATTAACTTTTTCAACTGCAAGTGATCAAAATTCTATTGAATTTTAGAAATTTGTACCAACAAGCAGTTTTCCAAATTTACACGATTTGGCTGCGAGGTTAGGATCAACATACGTTTGTGAACAAAAATTTCCTATTATGAATATAATAAAATGCAAATATTGTTCAAGATTAACTGATATGCATCTAAAACACCTAATTTTGTTAGCATCTTCAAGAACTAATCCTAATATAGATGACTTGGCTTGAAAAATATGACTTGTTTTAGGATGTACAGATTATCACATCTTCATACACAATAAGGGTTTCTGCTGGGTTCTTAAACTTTCTAATTGATTGTTTTCCCACATTTCTCAGTTTTTGAGATACGTTGCAGCTTATATTATATATAGATATAGTTCTTTTGCTTTAGCTATACATTAAAATTAAACCTATAACTAAATGTTTCACCAGTTATTTGGAGATGAAAGGAATTTTTTGTTCATCAGGAGCATCCAAATGGTAATGCTTCCTTTATTCCAAGTAAATCCCAGCAATTGTTAAGAAATTATTGCTCACGAATAAAACAAAATTAATAAAATATATTTATTACCTGTTCTGTCTTTTGCACATAAAATCTGCAGATTATAATTAAATCTTCAGATATGCAATAAAGTTAAATATTGAAGGAAAGACGTAAAAAGAAAAAGCTCGTCTACTATTTCATACATCATTTTAATACCGTACACACATCGTTTAGTTTACATAGTGATACAGGTATTTTCAATTTAGGTAATGAAGAGTTAAAACGGTTTTTAGAAACTCTGGTATAAGCACCCATTAGACGGCTTTACAACTTACTCACACCACTCTAATTCAAGTGCAAACCAACCTTTCGTTTTACTAGTCAAATATTTTACAAGTATAAAAAACCCACAGCATTTTATAGTTCGGGTACAGCGCAATATTTATTACCGCATAAATCACGAAGTTATAACAACGCGCTGGGCTCTGTTTGAACTGAAAAAAAAGCTATAAAGACTTAATATACTAACGTTGGCATCGTAAAACCACAGCTGGTTGCCTTTGGATCCATGGCAGGGATATAAAATAACGTCTTTCCCGGCGTAATCCAGACAGGATTCGTCTCGCCGGATTTCACCTTCTCTACTCAGCATCCAATACTGCAAAGAAAGAACATATTAACATAAAACTTTTCAGACGAAAAAATATATTTACAGAAAACGTACAATGGCAAAAAGTATGAACGCAAATATATTCTTTCATCAATCAATATTTATATTTTCAAGATTTTCTCTGAAATTTTCTGTAAACAAAGTGATACAGTTGACACCCGATTACTTGACAACGAATGGACATAGTTGAGGGACAAATAGGTATAAATAAAGCAGCTTATTAGAGTTAAATATATTTACTGCGGATTGATGGAAAAGTTACTATTTAAAATCGTTAAGTTTAAAACAAAACTTTCTATGCTTATAAAAAGGAAGAAAAAAATGCTGGGATAACAGCAGTGATAACACATGATGTTTTAGTATTTGCAGTTTTTTTATATTCGCAGTAGTATTCGATGCAGCTATTCGTAATCCGGATTATATAAGCATTCTTAGATTACCCGCAACATAAAAATCATCTATCTTAAAAAAAAGGAAAAGAAAAGAAAACTCTGCGCAAAACCAAAAAGTTCCAGTATATTATTTTTCCCTCACGAGTTTCGATCCCAGTGCTATCAGTGAAGTTCTCTTATATACATTGTTCTTCAATGGCATTTATTACTTGATTTCCATTTCTTCATGTTTATTTTTCCATTTTTTTTCTTAAACATATGCTTAACTAGCTCATTCTCCATATTAAACTGCTGAAAAGTACAGATAAATTGTTAATATACGCTTATTTGTAAAAATTGCACCATCATAAAAGGATCATGAAAAATGAATGAAATTTATTCCTCATACAACGAGTAGCGATACAAAGAAACAATTAAATTTTCAATGTAATACAAGACCATTTAATGTTCAAAATTAGTATTTGATTAATCCCCATATACTGCAATAACAGCTTTTATTTGTCGCGATACAGAATTAAACAGGTTTAAAATGAGTACATGAGAAATAGCATTGCGTATTGCTTCTATCCGATCCCAAAGTTGATTCGACGTGTTGGCTGTGGGACGAATGTCACGAGGGATTTCCCTCTCCAAGAAATCTCAGATATGTTCTAAGCGACATATCCAGTGAATGGACATGCAATAGTGGTGTCTGAGAAGTTGAGAAGTCTTAAACATTTTAGCGGTATGTAAACGGATATTGCTCTGTTGAAATGGACTTTTGGGAATGCGTGGGATGAAGGTTAAGACTTTCCTTCATAACTTCCCTGATGTAGCGTTTGCTGATAAGTGTATCTTCATTTCGTAGCAGACAAGATCTTTATCACATCCAGTAGTGTCCCAGGTTGTCACGCTTGGCGATCATTCCAGTATGATGCTGAATGCCACATTCAGGATAACGCCTTTCATCCTATAGCGTCTAACATGTACTTAACCATCGTTCCACTTCAAAGCAGGATGCATCAGGAAAGACAATCTGTTGCCAATCGGCACAACAAGTGGATGCGTTGATAATTCCATCGCAGCCACAGGCGTCGGCGGTTTTGAGGCAAGAGAATTCAGACAAGAAATGCATATATTGAGCATACGGCGCAACAGAATGTTGAAGCTAACAATGGTATACTTGTAGAATGCTCCAACGGTGGGCTAACTGTCAAGATACAAAAGTCGTCAATGCTATGCCAATAAGGTGTCCTTTATTCCACGCTAACGTATCATTTGTTATCCACTGCCAGGTTTGCAACCTATCCAATATTCTTGAGCTCCCTGCTTTAATGCATACTTCACTGATAAGGCATTTTACTCCAGACGGGCTGGAATTTTACGATAAAAAATTGTTTTTTTATATGCCAATCATTCAGCCCTGTTCGAACCAAGTGTAATAACTTTTCAAGAAACGTTTAGAGCTTGCGGGTAACAGAACACTACTTTTAGCATTATGCTATGGTCCACCACTTATACCATATTTTAGGAAAAGTTGCTCGGTCACGCATTTGCCGTCCATCATTCTGAAATTCTAACCATCTGTACATGACTAAATTTCCATTCCATAATTACTTCATGACTAAATTTTCATTTTCTGTAAGTTTCAGTTTATTCCCCCGATTCCTTTATTCTGTTGCAAATTTCATAAATATAAGAATAATACATTTTTCCTAATTATAACACAGGTTACTCTGCTTATTTGTTTGTTTTAAATTGATTTCGAATGATCCATGATTTCGAGTAAACCGTGCACGTCATTTCTGTTATTATCGCCGTCATTGGGAGGTGACTATAATTAAATTACTCCTCATCACCAATACGTAGCACAGCAGTTGTTAATATGGAAGAGTGTTAGCTTAAGCAGTTTGGTTTTTAAACTCATTCGGTGCAGGAAACTGAGATTTTTGAAACTGTCATTAACATCAAACAAAGAATGATAAAGAGTCAATCAACAGTTAAAAACATATTTTGAACATAAAATAATAACTACGGCAATGAGATTAATCAGAAAATTGTGCCTATACGAGAAACATTTATTTTTGCTACATTACGGCAACTGACAGTCTGTAAATTAGATGTGACAGATATTAAGTAATTGAGCTGATCCCCAAAATTGAATTAGTCAGTAAGAAAGCGCCAGCCAATAGAATATATTTATGATGCAACTTGAAGGTAAAATGTGGAGGGAAATAAATTTATGTTTGATCTCAACAGTATCCAGTGATAAAATTGGTATAAAAATTTCAATTGCAAAATTGTTTGCGATGTACATCACTTACAGTTGCTTGTTTAAACAAATGACATGAAAATATTATTCTTTGAAATATAATTCGGAGTTTGTATTATGATTTCTGAATGCTAAAGACATTATTTTATACATTCATAATACTAATTAACTACAGCATTGATTGATTGTTAATTCAAATGGTTATTTAATATTGGAAATTTTAAATGATCCAGTGATTAAAGTGATCCAGTCTTTACAAATTTAGATGATATCATATGGTACATGGTCGCCATGATCTTTTGTTGAGCACAACAGACTCCTAATTAACCGGGGGTTGAGCAACAGGGTAGTGGATTCGATCGAGTCCCATCTAAAAGAAGTTATATAAATTTTTAGCGAAATTATGTAAAAGTTACTATTCGAAACCATATAAGTAAACACTGAAAATGCAAAAAGGAAGCGAACATGAAGGATAACAGCAGTGATAACAGATAATATTATAATACCTGGAAATTAACTGATCGTAATTCGGAATATAATAAACATCAGCATCCTTTAATTCATCCAAGAAACGTAAACGTAAACTGTTTAATCGCACAAATAAATCAAGTGCACAGCTATTAATCTTATATTTCACATTGATTCCTTCTGAAATATAGAAGACAAAACAAACATAACAAACAAAACAAACACAAACAGCAGGTTCATCGTTGACAGACGCTCTCCTGTTTGCTCTAGCTTGCTGTTCCTCTAAACCTTTGTGAAAAACACATCATCTATACACAGTAGTTTCACATATAATTAGTTCACCCTGTCAAGTAATTTTTATCAGAAAAATCTTTCGATTAGAAATTATGTTTCATATAATTTTGTTTTATTGTGGCCTTCTCGACTTCTTGGAAGGAAAAGAAGGTAATATGTACAGACTATACTTTACGCAAGTTTGAACTAAACGATATTATTCAAGTTCTCATGTAAATTTGTTATTTAATACCCTGCTAGGTTTTTCATTTCTAACCAGTAACTTGTACTGTGTTCCTTCTGCTTTAAATACTAGTTTAATTTACGTAATTTTATTAAATTATTCTCCCCATTAAACTGCTGAAATATACAGGTAAATTGAGAATAGCATTTTTCTATCAATTATGATACTGGTTATTCTTCCTTCGTGTGTTGTTTAATTGCACCATAATTTTGCATTAACCGTGGATATTAACTCCAGGATTACCACGGTTAATCGCGAATCCACTGTACATGTCACATCCGTACGGGGTACTTCCGATATTTTCGTACTAGATATGACACATTTTATTATTAGCGCTATAGTACATTTAGAATATTATCTACTTCTGTATTCCATTCATGTAATAACAGTTCAAAAATGAGATAATTAGACTTGAATTTATGCCTCATTTAAAATGCGAAAGGTTAACTGAATAAGTCAAATTAATTTAAATATATAATAAGACAAATTAATTTTAACTTTACTATAAATATTACTTTACTATAAAATACTTTAATTAAATCCCATTTCTTCTTATCATTTACTCTAACAAACGTGGGAAATATATTAATTATTTCTGGCTGAGTTTCGTCTTCGCCCAGGAATCTCATTACATCCAAATAAAATCGTAATTATCATGAAATAATTTAAGATATTCAAATGTGTTTCAAACAATACCAAATGAAAAACATGATCCCAGTCAACAATGTTCAATTTTTCTATATAAAACATGTGCATCTAGAGACGGGACTAAAAATTCTTTTGAAATGAGTTTATATGAGCTTGACGTTCCAGAAAGAGATATTAAAACAGTTTAAATCTTGATATTTTTCAAATAATATGCTATTTATGCTGAGATCTTAAACAAGTTTTCAAAAGCATAAATTTTAAAAATTTGCATTATAATATTAAACAATGCTGAATTCTGAAATGTGCAAACTGCGGTAACTTTTACAGTGTAATGTCAATTTCTTTGAATTCTTATAATCATTTTGAATACAATAACGATTAAGATTTTCTCCAAAAAAGTATCTGTTAAGGACTACAGAAACCCAGACTAAAGGTCAAGACTTCAGGTAGTTTCACAATGATGTAAAAGTATAAATGTTTATTTAACAATATCAGTTGAAACTCTAATTGTATTTTCCTCATCATCTGCAGTAACAGAAAGAACATTTCTACATGGCAGCGAATAAGAATAAGAAATCAACTATAAACTCCGTGAATAACGACTGTTTTTTAACGAACCAGGAATTAAAACATTCATCAGTGACAGAATTTAGTATTTCTTAAGGGTAAGTTAATTTAGCTACATCTGTTAAAAATAATGAATAAATACTTCTAGTTAATTAATAAATATTTCCAGTGTTTTTCTCATTCGTAAAAATACACGTAATTAGTGTATTAAATAAATGAAATAACTAAAATATTTACATTTTAATAGAAGAATTAAAGTGTAAGCTACACAGATGACTTTATAATCATGAGTCAAGTATTTTCTCTTTTCATATTGTATGACTAATGCAAATTTAGCAGTTTTAGATTGAGTTCGTTTATAATATTAAGATAATAACATAGTAAAAAGAGAATAAAATAAAATCAAATATTAACTGGATCTATTTTTTTTTTCAAATTCCTTATTTTCTCTTAAACAAATTGGTATGAGCTAGTTCCCTAGAGCATTTATCTTATGCTGGAGGACTTTTAATCGAATCCCCAGTAAAGCTTAATTGCTTGTGTTTGTAACTCGTAAAAATAAGAAATTCAATCTACCAGTTGAATTCATTTTATCATAAGATACAAAATTAAAACAATTATAGTAAAATAAATTTTAAACAAATCTGTTCTCTTAGGATAGAGCTCATTGTTTTTAATGTGCATAATGCAGGCAGAATAAAACCACTTCTATAATTATATACATCTCATAATACAAATAATTAATGTGATTCAAATTTTACACCATGCATTTTAATGGGGACTTTGTTTTAGTTCAAGTGGAAATTCAACTTGAAGAAATAGAAGGTTGAAGAAAAGATTATCTTTGCGGGATCACTTCAGAAAATCAATAGCAAATTCTGATTTAGTGCACTTCTTCATCCTAAGCTGAAACAAGAGCTTCAATAGAGATCCTCCAGCTTACAGTCAAGAGGACATCTTGGACTTAAAGGAAACGAAAGAAATTCTTTGTCTTGGAGAGGGTGAGGTTCTCTTATCAGTCTATTACAAGTGCCTATACCTCTACATTACGCTTCTTCTGATTTATGTTGGGTTAAATACGGAAGCATTTGGTATATCCGATGCTGAAATTAAGTGGGAATCCTAGAAACTTGAATGAAATAAATTAAAATCGAACATTAAACATGCATTTAATATTAAATTATCCCAATGAATTAGTTGCTTACAAAAGAATCATTTCATTCATTCTTTTAAAAATAACAAATTATTAATCTTGAAGTGTAATATTTAACTAACGCACGAATGAAGCAGGAATCATTGCGGATGGAAATCCTTTTGAAATGAGCTTATAGGAAATAGAAGTTTCAGAGAGGTATATGTAACTAAGCTTCAAAACTATGATGAAAGTTTTAAAACAGAGTTTCTTAACCAGAGGGGAATTTCAAAGTTCCAGGTGGATGGGGTCAGCCATTTATTTACTTGTTAAGTATTTAGTTTTAGCTTGTATAAAAAAAGTACTTTTATTCAAATTTTGGTATTTATCACCATTTTCAATATTTAATGTTGTTTAATTTGTAAAACATAATAAAATATAATCTAAATCTAAATAAATGAACATATATTTTTCAAGTTTTAGAAAGGACGGAGGAATGATATCCTATCAATAGTGAAAGGGTGCATGGGACATTAAAATTGCAAACCACTGTTTTAAAGTGGTATTACACACAAATATAATGGAATCAGGGCAAAAAGAATGAAGCATTGGATTAAACCAAAGGTTTGTTGCTTTATAATAGGCACGTATGACATGCATAACGCATACAAAATGATGACATACATAAAAAAAGAATCAGTAAAACAGTTTTTAAGAAACATATGCTAGAAAGTATGTCACCTTCGACAGCTCAACGCACCAATGAAACTCGATACAGCATGAGTCGAACATACACCTGATGTTGTCTGGGGCAGATGGCTCCAGACGTGTTCGACGTAGTATTCTGAATCTTGCGTATTGCAGCACGACGGTAGATGCCGTTTCATATGTTCTTAAAAATGTTCTATAAGGAACCTATCCGAGAAAATGATATATCACTTATGCATCTGGAAATGTCTAATAGTGAAACTCCACTCGTGTGCTGCAGAGTATTTTGTTGTTGAAAAATACTGTATTTAGAATCCTCGTCAAGCACCTGAATCCTGTTATGCACCTGGATCTCTGTCTAAGAATGAAACCGTAGGTTATCATCCAGAAATCTGCACAGACGTTGATTTTCTACGTGCGACTTCTATGGCGAATTTCCTATTTGAGGCTACAGTTTCCTAAATCGTAATGCTTGCAGTGGTGAGAGGGAAATATGTTCTTAATCTCGAACTATTGTAAAAAATGACGTTGGGACTGCACATTTGAACAGAAGGATTTTGCAACATGACAGGATGATCATCTGTTTTCAAAATGAAACGGCACTTATCTCTGAGCTGCTACATAATGTCAGTTGAGTAGAGCTGAAGCATCAGCTGAAGCCTACCAATTTGGTATGTGTTGATGTACACTGCGGAAAAAATGGGACAGTTCTATATTTCCCGTTCTCCTGGGTCGATTGACGAAATTCAAATTGCGTTTTCCATGTCTCGAAGGCGCGACTTAGGATATGTAAATCGGACTTTTTCTGAAATGACATGCCAATTGTTTTCCATATTTCGATTCTATGCCTCAAATTATGCCAAACTGCCAAGTTTTGTGAAAATCGCAAGACCAGTTTTTAAAAAATTAGCTCTCTAAATTTTAGCTCCTCAATGTTAATTCAATTTGGTACGTATTTATTAATATCTCTTTTTTATTACACTTACTTCATGCCTTCTTTCCCAATTCAAAATTTAGGTCCACTCCAAATAAAATTCACCCGTTTTTTATGATTTATTTTTAAAATTTGTTATTTTTAAATAATTTTTATAAATGTTTTGAAAACTATTTTGGGTTATAACCTATAAAAGTTTGACCATCAACTTGAAGTAGATGTACGTAGGGCATCCAGAAAGTAAGTTTCCCTATTTAAAAAAAAAGAACTCACACTTTCAGGAACATATTTATTGGCAACAATTACAGCAATGTTTCAGCTATTTTTCAACACAGCCATCACCAGAATTGAGACACCTGTCGTATTGTGTGATCAACTTTTGTATCTCTCTGTCGTAGAATTCTGCCGTTTGTGAATGAAACCAGCATGTGACAGACGTTTTCAGCTCTTCGTCGTTGCCAAAACGTTCACCGGAGGACAGGAATTTCTTGAGGTGCAAGAAAACGTGAAAATTGCTGGGAGCAAGATCAGAGCTGTACGGTGGGTAATCAAACAACTCACAGGCAAATTCCATCAAACCAGCTGTGCATCGAGCCGTATGTGGACGAGCATTGTCATGGAGGAGCACACTTGCAGTAAGCATTCCATGCCTCTTTGTTTTGAATGGCACGTCGCAATTTCCACAGTGTTTCACAGTAACGGTCAATGTTTACTGTTTCACCACGTGGAAGGAACTCAATGAGAAGAATGCTCTTCCTGTCCCAGAACACCGTGCTACTGGCACGAGGCGGGACCCGTCCGGCTGGCATATCATTGATACGTCATAGATCTGTTACGGGTGGGCAATTAACACGGCTAATTACGTTTACTTTAAAGGGGAAAACATCGGAAAACTTACTTTCTGGATGCGCCTCGTATGTCTAAGTAAACCTACAAAACATTAGAGCTTTTTATTCAAAATTTTCGAAGATATACCTGAATTTACATTTTGGTAAGTTTTGAAATTTGGTATATTTGTTGAAAGCGATAATAACATCTAATGCGGTTTACGCACTTTGCCGAAATTATTTGAAAGAAGAACGATGTGACTTTTTTCCGCTCATGCACAATGTAAAAAGGTAGAAACTTTTTTTCCTCCTCCATTACAATGGAAGGGATAGAAAAATAGGTTGCCACGTATTATGAAGTTAGAGAAGTGAATTATTCTTGGGGCAAACGGAAAAAAATTCGCCGAATTAAAGTTTTCCATTTCTCCGTAAATTTCGCACCAAATTCTACAAAATTTAATATTTAGGCATAATTTGAGTCGTATAACCGAAATATGGAAAACAATTGGTATGTTATTTAAGAAAATGACCCATTTTGTGTCAAAATACCTGCGTTAGAATAATGTTATATATACATCTAATAAATATCCTAAGTCGTGCTTTCGTAACATGAAACTAAAAAATGTCCCATGACTGTCCCTTTTTTTGCGCAGTGTCCTATTGTACTACTAAAAAAAGAGCCGCCATTATTTCAGCATTAAATGCAACACGTGTAAGATGTACAGGGATCTTAAATTCACTTTCGCAAGGCTTCTCAAAATTCTTTTGGGGTACGAAGAAATGTCATGTGGGCTATAAAGTCATATATGCTTGTCATGAATGGCTCCGTACTTGCGTAGCACATGATCTTTCGATCCTTTACGCTAATGGTCTTCTCAGTTGATCCGCTGTGTGTGAGTGCCATTACGTATCCAATATTGCAATTTCTTTCTTTGCACTAGAAAACGATTCACGAGTCGAGCTTTACGGAGCGTCGATCGTAATGCGGTTTTTCAGACCCTGAAAGGACTTTCATGAAGTGTGTGATATATGTAAATCCATGTGCCTTGTAACCGGTTTTATCCTGAACTGTACTCTTGCTTGATGTTGGCCAGTTTATAAGGCTGATGGGTTGTATTTCTTTCGTCAGTGCACTTTTTTCAGTTGGATGCAATTCTACCAAACTTGGATTACTAGGAAAATTGTGTAACTTTTACGGAAAATGTCACTGAAATGAGTACTTAATTACAAATTAAGTTTTGAGTACTTTATTTGAGAAATACTTTTCAAAGAAATATTAATATTTGTCAAAATGTTTGCACCTGTATAAATTTCAGGTTATACCTACCATTGAATATTTTCAAAGATCATTATTTAATTTTTTATCAAACCTAAGTCTCCACTGCTTTGATACTTTTAAACTATGTAATAGTTAGAAACCTAAATCCTCTTTTTGTAAGACAGTTACTGAATAGCCGAAATCAGTTTCGCCAAGCACAAATTAGATTTTAAAACGTTTTCGAATTTAAAAAAAATAAAAAATTTAAGTAATTTTAATTTTATTGCATTGCATAACTGTGGAAAAGTACTAAGGCTATCTGCTTCTAAAGAAAAATCTTAGTGAGGCAGTTAGTAGGAAAAATCAGACAATAACTACTTTACATATGAATTAAAAACAGTAACCCCAAACAGCCTGCCCACTAAATTACCGTGAATATTACCCGCGGAGAAATACCGGTATTTGCTCCTTCGCCCACTGCAGAGTCGCCATTTCAATATCTGACTAGATTCTTTTCTAAAAATCTCTGTTTAACTCGCTGCTGCGTCTGCTAATTCCAAGATCTACAAACAAAAGCTCATTTATGAAAATATTATTATTATCATTATTGTTTCCATTACAATTATATACCTCTGTTATATTCAATTATATAACTATGTTGTAGCCTTGAAATTTTCTGCCTATATGTCCTATATCTCTTATTTATATAAATAAGTGAGAGTTATAATTTAGTTCAATTAAACGTTACTTCAATATCTATGCAGTTGAAAGATTTTTATGTTTATTACGCTAAATTATCTAATTCTAGGTTAACTTATTTAAAACAGAAAACGAGTTTTCAAGTCTTTTACTGGACTTTGTATTGTATTAAATAAGCACTCAATTGTTAAGAGAATAATAAATTAAAATATATGATAAATAATTATTTAATATCTAGCTTTTTTACTCACCTGATTACCGCCTTGACCGTGACAAGGCCATAAACCTACTGGTTTGTGAAGATCGTCTCTTCTAGCTGGACTATCTAAGCATGTGTCGCCTCCTTCACCAAGATTTCTCACCTAAATGTTGAAGAAATTGTTATACTAAGATAAATTTGGCTAAAAAAATATAAACGCATCGGTGTTAAATAAATACTAGCTGTGAAAAAGAAGACTCTATTATGTCGAAAGTTTTCAAATTTGTGGGACTGCTGAAACTTTTCAATCTAGAAAAATCACTGTTAAAATAATGGAAACGATTACCGTTTTTATATCTAAGAATAATTCTGATTGTTAAAAGGGAAATATATAGTACTAACAGTATGACTTAAAACGAGCAAATCAAAAGCAAAAGTAACTCTTTATGGTTGCTTGAATTCTTGTTCCGAACTCAGATGTAATCTTCAATATTTAATGACAAGCCAGTCGACAGCCAGTAACTGTCTCAGGTTAAGGCATTACGGAATACCAGATTCTATCCGCTTCAGATTCTCAAACAAATATTTCTTTTCCTATTTCAGTAACCATTTCAGTAATCATCCGGAAAATTTATTCGAAGTGGCAAAAGCAAAAGGAAAATAAGGGAAATTATAAACTAACGTGCGCTACAGTATGGTCCATTTAATAGACGGAATATAACAGAATGGAAAAGGCAGTATAATTGAATGGAAAAGACACTACCTTAGATTGAGCTCTAAAATATATAAGGACTTATTACACAAGGCCTATTGCAGGACTTATAATTAGGATTTATGCATGATGATTACCATGGACTCATATATTATCGATCTATATGTCATGCTCATATTATGGACGTTTGTCTTACGATTACACTGGACATAGGTATCATGATGAGAATCATAAACTTACGTAACCTGAACTTTTATGTTATTTAACTATATATGTTTCATATAAAATTGCTCAAGTATCTTAGTTCAAGTATATAATACTCAATATAACTGTTATTGTATATACTTCTCAGATTGTAAAAAATGCCGTCTGGACAGCTAACTCTTCTCTTGGAGGCGTTTATCTAATTTCGTGTGTTATCTACCAGGACGATTAAACACTGAAAGAAATTAAGGACTGTGGTCATCCTTGGTGGCGTTAAAGTAATTATCCAGCCATTTATTCATCTTCAGAGATCCACCAAATCCATCTAAATTTATCACAAAATTCCCTTTCTAGGGACATTCTTCGGTTTGTAATGAATATCTCCTAAAGCAGAGGGTAGGTAGAGCCCATTAGACGCTGAAAGTAGGGGAAGCTATTTAATAATCGAAGCAAACTGGGAGTATTCATGCATGTCAAATAATACATTTTTCAATAATTTGATAAAGAGATTTTTAAGTTAGCAAAGCTGTGTATTTTTTTCATGCACACATATTGAAAATCACCTATCCACAAGCTTCATCTGTTAACAGGCTTTGATGTAGTTCTATATTATACGTTAGTGATTCACTGAAAAAGAGCATTTTTCTCATTTTTAAAAAGCCTGTCCATCGTATTATATCTTTAGAACTTCCAATAAGCATTTACTGTGATTAAGTTAGACGTCCGAAAACATGAAAACTAACTTCAGCTTCAATGATTCAAATTTGATGTTGATTTTAGCAAAAAACGAAATTTAAAGAAATTCATCTGATACTAGACTATCATCTGATACTATATCAACTTCGCCTATAACATATCCATAGTACGAAATTTTTGTGTTTCAAATGAGCTTAAGAAACGCAGTGTATTTTCTAGAAACGTTCCGGGTAAACTGATTATCAACCTGTCTTTAGTAAAGCAGCTTGGCCAGACGACTGACAAAATAATACACGCTTGTTCTTTAGAGTTTATGAAAACTCGCAATACTCCAGGAGATTTTTAAGCCTTTCAAAATCCTATATATTGACATAAAAATGTGTCACTATCTTCTCTCTGGCTGTTTCTAATCCTCCACATAAATTAAATACATGCATTATTGATGCTTTGTAAGTCATATAATTCAGTTTACATTAAAATGAAAAGTATTAGGTTTATTGAAGAAAACTAACTTTTCGTTTTCTACAATATTCCATTTCCAGTATGTTGTGTGCAAGACAATACTTTTATCCCAAAACTGCCCGATTCCAAGGGGATTCAAGGGATAAGTAGTGAAAATCTGCGAAATGTTCATGGTCGAGAATTTACATGAACATTTTAGAGAGAAAGATATATATATATATCATAAACGAAATAATTTACACAAAAACATTAATATTTAATTAAATAAATTTATATTTATAAATCAATAAAATTCCGAAAACGATTCGACACCGTAATTTTAGATCCAAATTATCACTTAACTGAATGATGTTTTTATGTATAATGTTGTACGTCCACAGATTTTATTTATCAATTAACAATATTTTTGGAAAAACATCGCTTGTCATTGAAATATTTCACAGAAGCTGAGAGGCAGCGGAAGGGGATTTTATGTAATTTGATAACGTAAAGCGACTTCGCGTAACTTTTGGAAACGACTTCTTACCACATTCGTGAAATCCAGCAAATTTTACGAAGATATCAGAGTTCAGTCTTCTAGGGTGCATTTTGAAATATAATTGCTCTCCAGCATATTTTCGCGAAAATTCTAAACAGAAGTAGAATTAAAAACTATTTTAATGTAAAATAATCTAACGATTATACTAAAAGTTAAAAAATAACAGGAAAAATCCAAAATCCACAGATTTATTCCACACTTGCACCTGATCCTGATATTCGTAAAATTTAGAAAACGCAACAAAATTCACGGAAATAGTAGAGCAAATTCATGCCGTGGTAACGTTATTACCATCTTATGTACAAGGAAAGATATATCCTTTTCTTTACGACATTGAAAGTTTCAACATTCCGTCAACAAATTTATGAGATTATGCTCAGCCAGAATACAGAAAAGATAGGGTTGACAGATGAATAGGGTATTTGTTAAATTATCGTAGTATTATACATTTACAGGTAAGTAACTTTGAAAACAAAGTTAATAAATCTGGAGTTGCTTATAAAATAAATACGCTGTTCTGATTTGAAATTTTGTAGTTACCTGATACTTTTTGGGTTTTTTGTGTCTACTGTAATATGCTGAATTAAAATGTGAGCTCGGTTTTTACCTATCACTCACATGTTTTTAGAGAAGGAAAGAAGAAACCATAAGCAATCGAGTGTATTTTCAAAGATTTAAAAAAAACGTATTAAAAATAATAGCACATTCAAAAAAATAATTTGGTTTTCCTTTTGCGCTTGTATTTGTCGGGATCGGTTTCACGTTTGAGAATCCAAGAGCAGTCCGTTAACATGTTCGGGGTGCCTTTTCCATTCTACAGCTGTAAGGATCTTAAGTTTGACTAACGTTTATTTTAAAACTTTACTATCATCTCTTGTCCAAAATTAACGCGTGAATATGTTTATGCAAATTGTACTTGCTAACGCTTAAGTATTTAAGCTGTGGCTTTTTGCCAAGAGCGTAGTAGAAGGACAGAAAGTGAGCCATCTTACCACGAGCCTTCATGCGAGCTTGCCATCAGTTACTGTCCGCCTTTAAGGCCAGAGGTTTTTAATACTCTTGAAAGGTAAGACGTGTTGTAGTTTTCTGCAGTTTGCGTACTGCAGATGTAGTAATTTAAAAGACCAGTCTTAGTGTTGGCCATCTGTATAAAATATTAAAAGTTGGCTCTTATTTAAATTTTATTTAGTTAGTAGTCTTATATTTTTACGTTCAGACCACAAGTGGTTGGCCTTTGTATCCCGGAGCGTCTGTGAAACAAGGAAAAAAATAAAGGGTAATTTGAACCCTTCTCATCTTGTTGTCTTTGGTACTCCATAGGACATAGTTTGTAGTCAACTCACTGTCCAGTCAGGACAGATCATGTTCGCAAAACAAAAAGAAATGCGAGCCCTGATACAGCCTTTTGAGAAGTTTGCTGGTGCAATCTTTCACGGTGTTCTTCTGAAACTGCACCTAGAGGAAGGGACGAATCAGGGAAAAATTTCAAATGGGAGGGAAGAAAATGAAGCTTAAGTCCGCGCCCTATTTTCTTTTCTCGAAAATATAGTTTCAAAATTTTCATCTTTAAAAAGTTTTCGAATATGCAGCCCAATGACAATACTTCAAAAAAGCTTCAGCTGTGCCTTACTTTTACGCGCGAATTTCCGTCTCAAATAAAGCATTTCCTTCTATATTTAAGGCTTTAACAAAAATTTTTATAAGCCCTATTTTTAAGATTAAAGGAGGTAAATAAATATATTTTATGCTGTTCTGGTAAGGGTTCATTTAGGATGGTTTTCATATCTGGTACCATGTCTACGAAACGGCTGTCCTTTAAACAAATAATTTTGATTTTTCGCTCTGCTTTTCATTCGCATATAAAAGCAATATTTGGTATTATAGCCAATCTGCATTCCTATACGTAATGAAAAAACTTTTAGATCGG
>KK117522.1:342103-391123 GCA_000611955.2 Stegodyphus mimosarum
TTCCATTTATGATTTATGTTATGCTTTGAAGTAATATATGCATCTCCTCATATATTTCTTTCATATTTACAGCATGATTCACGGGAACAAATGGTTGTTCGTTTCCATTAAACAATAAAACTGCGTTTAGACTTGTCTTCGAAGAGTCAATAAACAGTTGCCACTGGCTGCGTTTATAGCAAAGGCCAAGTTCGTTCATTAACCTCGGAATATCATGACAGTAACCTAAATCACTGAGAAAAATACTGCCAGCATAGACTGCCTTTTCCGAAACGTGGAAATTTTCACTCAATTTTATAACAGATTCTGCTGCTCTAAACGAGATCCAAGCAGCTGTGCTTTTGTTTTAAGAAGATTCAAATTACAAATAAGATCGTTGAGCTCTTCCTGAGATATAAAATGGGGCTGTTTACTGCTAATACATTCATAATCTTCTTTCTCTTGAAACTATGG
The DNA here is from genome assembly GCA_000611955.2 of Stegodyphus mimosarum. Classification (NCBI taxonomy): domain Eukaryota; kingdom Metazoa; phylum Arthropoda; class Arachnida; order Araneae; family Eresidae; genus Stegodyphus; species Stegodyphus mimosarum. The sequence goes on from KK117522.1 coordinate 342,557, forward strand.
TCAGGCTTTTGGTTCAAAATCATCTATTTCATCCGATTCCCAGTCGATTTGAAATTTATCTGGAGGCTTCAGGTCAGACGTGCTAGATGCTTCATGAGGTACAGGTGTCATGGCTGAGAAAATATTAGGATATTCAATTTTATCTTTGCTTTCAGTAAAAAAAAACCAGGGATTTTTGTTACGCAAAAGTAGCCATCCTGAACACGATTGCGAGGTTCCCGCCAAATCATTGGGACTCCAAACTTCATGAAATTGTGAGTACCCCGTAGCCATCCTGTTAAGTTTTTTGAGCAAGTGTGGCGGCAAAATTTGGGAGTCCAAGTTTAGTCTTGATCGCCAACTCTGCTTCCAAAATATATCTCGTAGGCGCTTCTTACAAGTAGACTCAGTCTTTCTTTGAACTTTAAGTGTTACTTCACATATGCATTAAATGACTATTAGTATCGTGAAGACATCATTTACACACAGCAAAAACAATAGCACTACTAGAACACTTTCACTAGTTCTTTGGAATTCACTCGTATATCCAATACTGATCCTTTGACGACCTTCCGGCTGCTTATAAATGCATTTAGTGCATCTGGTGTTTTCAAGAAACATGGAATATCGGGAGTAGCAGAAGCGACAACATAATTCCTGTATTCCCAGATTAAATTTTTGACTGTGATCTGACAGAGGGAATGCATCTGGTAAAGCCTCGCAATAATCTAATTCCCTTTAGAAAATACACCATAAAGAATAGCCACACAAGGAAGCATTCTTCCACATATCAAGAGACTCGGACTGAATATTTGCCAAGTCTAACTGCATCCGTATAACTTAACTAATATGACTTAACTTCACATCGCAATTTATTGTTTTAATTTAATGTACATAAAAATTCAGTTAGTTCAAAAAGGGTAACTGAGTCCAATTTAAACCTTGGAATTTTTAATCTTAAAGGATCAATTTCTGGTAAATAACAAACTCCACAATGCAATGGGCGGAACTTCCAAGAGCTATACACCTTCCCTCTTATAAAGGACACTTGAACAAATATTTTGACTTTTGGATGCCTCAATTGCCTTAAGATTTCATGCATAATCTCTTCCTTCTGTTATATGTCAAAATGCTATGCTTTGCTCAACGCCGCCCAGCCCCTATAGTGGTTAGTGACACTAACTGTTGTATCGATGGGCCCGGGTTTGAATCAAGGCATAGATGTTTGTACGCGTATAATGTCCGAGCGGCAAATGGCACTCAAAATGCACGGTGAGCGGAAGTCCTCTCGACAGATTTGTGGTAGAGGAAGAGGGTGGGAGACCTTCGGAACACCTCCGGGGTGTTCTCCATCAAGATTAGGGCAGAAGCTTAACAGTGAGCTAGATTCAGCAATACCTCAATTACCTGCAGTACTACAGAGATGCTGGCCTAGCTTCTACCTGCACTTATATTGCCAGATTGCGCACAATTTCCCTAAAGTTAGAGTAAACGTAGACTTGTCAACGTCGTACTCTGGTATGCTATAAAATCTTATATATCGCATAGGTACATCCTTATACCTGCTTTGCAATCAAGCAAAATATGTTTTTGACGTTCTCTACATTTTGCTACGTGATGCGACAATTTACAGGTCAATGTAAAGATTACACAGATAGAAATTATCAAAATGACACATTAGTTTGTATGTTCACCCAGAACAGTGTTACTTATCTGAAGAAGAAGTAAACAAGATTTCAAGCAAATATTTAAAATAGAGAATATGATAGTCATGATGACATATAAGATGAATGGATATGGTACAATGAACTGATATGGTGGAATGAACAAAAAAATCAAATTAATCATAAAAACAGGATGTGCAGAGATATGTACAGGTAAATACAAATATATTATTTCATTGAGATTCATTTCTTATCATATTTTCGGTAGATAAATTACTCCCATCATGTTTTCCTATCCTAAAAATAGAGTGGTGTAGGTAAACACTGATGCACTATCAAAGGAACGAATTGGACATTAAGATTGTAGTTGTTTTTGATATTCTTTGATAATAGGATGAGAAGAAATGCGAACATCATATTTTCACAAAATAAAAATAAATCATCCAAGTCACCAAAAAACTTTTAATATTTTATTCATTTCATTCGAAATCAGACTCCGTTGCAGAACCTTTCAGCTTTATCAACTCGGTAGGGGGGAAATGTAAAAGCTTCAAAGATTTTCGGCGTAAAACCGATAAGCATGGCTACAGTGCTGAACATAAATAAAGACAACCCTAAGAGGATCTAAAGTAAACCTCAAAAACCGAATTTTTTTCTCAAAATGTGAGATTCTTTATGTATGTAGAGATAAACAAGACTGCATCTCCATTTTGAAAGAGAAAAATAAAAAACAACTTTATACATGAAAGGAGAAGCTCAAATATGAGGATAGGTGCATCCTCTAGCCTTTAAATACATGTGAAAGGGGCAAAATGGAGGAATTTTTTATGGAGAATAACTGAACTACTTATTCGCATATGAAATGTGGCGGTAGAAGCTAGATTGGCGAGTTCGAGTATTTTTCTTCAACAAGAATATCCGAGGATGGAAGGAGAGAGATATCAAGTATGTGCAGTAAAAGGAAATATATTCCCAAACCTCGCATAAATGGGCAAGGGAGTTCTAAAGTACAAAGTACATTCCTCAAAAGTGTGCCTTGAATTGCAAAGCAGAACACGATCATCATGGTTTATTTTGGGGTCGAGTTACTCAGAAAGGCACAGACTAAAATGTAGATAGCATATTCTTACGTGCATAACGACAGAAAAAAGTTGTCGGTAATAGTTACATGCAAGGGCGCATCTGGCCCTTTCAAAGAGGAAAGTTTTGCTCCGAAATTAGGAATTCCACAAGCGTAAAAGAGAAGGATTGCTGACTTCGACAATCCCCTTTAACTAAGATTACTGTATTACAAAGTGAAATCTTATACTGTTCTAAAATTATATGTGACTTGTTTTAAATAAATTAAAAAATATCGTACATTTGAAGTAACATTCCAGATTTAAATGTTCGATAAATAATGACATTTTTGCAGTAGAATCTTGTGCAGCAAGGAAGTTCCTTTTCCGTAATCTGTACACATTATGATATTAGGCAATGTTGTTGCTTTGAATTTATTATCGGCATTACAGCGATTGCTTGTAATTAAGCTACGTAGAGGATGGATTACATCAGTGAACAATTAACTACTTTATTTAGAAATTTCTAAGAATAGATTGGTTTTACATGCTGTTATAATTTGACATATGGAGTTCTTTATTCGAATTTTACTTTGAAGTATCAAATTCTGACGTTTTTGAAAAGATAATAACGTTATCAATGGGCAATATTTATACATTTCATGTATGTAATGCATAAGTTATGTATACATATAAACGTAAAAAAATAAACTTAGAAGTACTCATGTAGGAACACTGAGACGTAAAAACGCAGAAGTTTTGATAGCGCGGCACATACATTGCATAGAACATAGACCCATACTGAACAGGAAGAATTGTGATTTCGTAAAATGGTTACATGGTTGAATCCGTAATGACTAAGAATCTTGGCAGTCGAGGCGGATTAAATTCCATTTTTATTTAAACTGACATTAGTGGCCACAATTCGCTTGGCACTTTAATTGTGGCTACTCAAGAAAATTTGCATTTTTGAATACTGCTGCGATAGGAAGAGCGAGCGAAGGCTGCAAGAGAGCTGAACGTAAAGTTCGCAGTTATCCAATAGGGAGGCTCACCAAGAAAAGGTTTTAGTTTTCAAAAGGTTTCAATTTTCAAAATTTTGAGTTCAAACTTCAAATGAGCTATGTCATCAAAGTTATGCAAGCCACGTGACATAGCTTAATATATAAATGGCGCAGTCCAGAAAAATTAGTACTGTTTTTAGAATACAGAGAGGAAATACCCAAATTAAAACTGAGGAATTAAGAGGCTAAAACTAAATTAAATTATAAAGCTGAGTTACATATTTGGATCTTATATATATTATTTTAAGAATACGAGAGAAGCTACAAGATACAGATAATTTTATTTATGGCTGATGGTTGTAGGTGGTGCGTGGTGGTGGCATATGGAATGGCTAATTGCGTAGTCGAATGATGAAATCCCTATGCAAACGTAGCCGTATATTTAGCGCAATTTATTTTTGAAGAAAATAATTCTTGAGACGCATATTCTAATTCACACATCATTTTGGGTAATTTTTTATGGAGAACTTTATGCCTCCTCCTCTTCATATTTTTGGACGTTTACTGCATCTTAAGCAAACAGGACGGATAACAGAGAGAAAAGAGCAGCCACATGTTAAAAAAAGCGAAAATTTGTGACATATCCCTCTCCCGAAAAACAAAACCTGGGAGAGAATCAAAATGTTTTGGTTGCCAAGATAATTTTTATTTCAAACGAAATTTTATTCGCTGGTTGGTTAAGATGTATCTGCATAGCAGCATTGTATAAGATCGTGTAGCATGGATCAATTGGAAAGTACTCAGTTTAAATAGATATATTATAAACAATTATAAGCAGTTTTAAACAGTTACTATTTTTAAGATAGGAAGGGAAAGAATCCAATTTATAATGAAAAATATAAGATACTGTTGCCAATTAAAATTCGAAGTTTACCTATACGCTCGCACACGCTCACACAGATATATATATGTATGTAAGATATGGCAAAATATGATAGCTGCTTTAAAAAAAACTAATTGGGAACCTCAAAATTAACATTCTAGATTTGGTGCTCTCCCCCTAAATTTATCTGTTCTCCCAACTTCGAGATCTTTCTATCGTTATGTAACGCTACTTGAAAAGGGCAACTAAAACTAAAATTAACCAATCATAGATTAGCTGTACTTGCACATCAAACTCAGTATAAATATCGCTGGTAAATTAATTACGTCATTCTATTCCTTTTCCTAAGTGCTGCTCTGCCATCCTCGCGCCGCTTTGCTTCTCAACTGCTTATGCCTCATTATTAAAAAGTCAATGTACATAGAAGTTTACCATATTTAATTGTGATTAAATAAGTGTCTGCCAATTTAATGTGTATGCCTCACACAGATATATATATATGTAAGATATAGCAAAATACGATAGCTGCTTTAAAAGGAAAACTAATTGGGGACCTCAAAATTAACATTCTAGATTTGGTGCCCTCCCCCTAAATTCATCTGTTTCCACAGATTCGAGATGACAGACAGAAAGGCGAATTATTCGTTCTAGTAGAGCAAAAGGAAAGCAGAAAAGTAAGTGCGCATTTAGCAGCAGCGAGATGTATAGATGTGGAAAAAATGGATCAGAATTGCTAAGCTTACTTTAGATCGCATGGTGTCGATTAATTTTAAGATAACTTATTTTAGATTCATATATTATAAACAATTAATAATTTAGAATGGGAAGGAGTCGCAGCCAAATTAAAACGAGGGATTAAAGACTCTACTTTTTTCAAAAATTCGTACACGCTTAGCTGACTGTTACCCTATACAGATCATAGAAACTTGATTCAGGTACCCAAAATTCAACTCACCCTCTGGTTGCAGAGAAAAGTAATTACGGTAATTTGTTTATCAGTTACAGTAATTTGAGTTTATTTCAGCCACTGAAGTCTCTGATAAAGTACAAGAAATCAGACATAAGCTCTTGTTTTCTGGAAGCTCCAGAACAGGTGCTACAGATATTTTTCTCAGAAAAGGTTTTGCATTTAGCCCACAATGAATTTTTCCATGATTTGATCCAGAGGCTTGCTATTTATTAGTGATTATAACAACAGACGAGAATTCCGTACGACTACAGCGCATGGCCGACTATTTTCTGACTTAAGTGAGTGGTTATGACATCAAGACTTATTGTACCATTTTGCAACAAGAACATACTCTCTGTGCTGTTACACAGGGATATAAAGAATTCCTCATGGTTACTGATAATGCACTGCTCATTGCTTTAACCCCATAATGCCACATCCACATGAAGAGAGTCTAGGACATATATGTACCGACTGTTGAATAAAAATCAATTCCGAAAAGGAATACTTTGTTTGAAAACTATTGTGAAACGAAATAGTGGTTGATGCTCATGGTAGTCGAATGATGAAGGTCATGCGTACGATGGGTTATTTTCTAATTCTAACTACTATGTTTGTATAGGATTTCGCCTTTCAACATATTTTAATATTACACAAAATGAAAAGAAAAATTAACGCTGCTAAGTATTGTAAACATAAAAAGAATATTTGTTCAGTTTTAAAAGGCCTAAAATTTTTCAAAAATTAGTACCTGAATTCAGAGGGCAGGAATTATAATAAAATGAGTGTCATTTTATATATTTTGTATAAAAATAAAATAGTCGTATTAATAATAAGTGCAAATATGTATTTAATAAAAAGCTAAGAATTTTTAAAATACCTTTTAATAACTGTGAATAAAGTTTTCGATATTCATCGCCACGAGTATTTGAAAAGAAAATGAAAAGCAAACGGATCTATTTACACTATTTAAAGAAGTTTTAGCGCACTGCTGTAAGCAAGGAAAAAAGCTGGAGGAAAACGATCAGCATTGCTTCAACTCTGATGACAAAAACGCTATTTTAAAATGCAAAGGAACGCCTTCGTAATTTATATTTAAAGCAAGCATTAACTGGATTTCGATAAAGATGAAAAGTATGAGAACGCTCGGAGAATAAAACATTAATTCAAAACTACTCAGCATAAATGGAAAAAGAAACACTTTTTAAAGATATTTGAACTAATACATAAAAGAAAAATAGCTGCAAAGATTTTTTTAAGAGAAGGGACTTTAACTAGATTTTCGCTGCCGTTTTCCGAATAAATCCAATTTGTTAAAGTTAAAAAAGAAAAAGAAAAGAAAAACACTTTCATCTCCTACGGATTCAAAAAGAATATTCAAGATTGCCAAATACACTTGAATGGACTTAGAAGCTCTGCATCCGTATCCATGCCTTGCAGAATATAAAACTAAATAAAAAAAATATTGTGTGCCATTAAAAAAGATAAAACTAAGCCGTGTAAGAAAAATTATTTGAATTACGTACTTAAGAAATATTCGAAATTAAATAGTGTTTAGAAAAAATTTAGAGGACAAAAGATAAAAGAAAGATTTTGCAAGAACAACTCAAATACCAAATAATCTGTTAGGCATACATATTGAAGTTTAACTTATAAATTATATTTTTAATTAATACATTTGGTTCATATAATACTTTGCAGTTCATGGTATCATAAATGTTTTTTATTCCAGTCTAAAATTGCGCAATAAGAGATTGCTAGAAGACCTAATAAGAGTTTTATTACATAAAATTACATATGGATACCTCTAAAATTCTCTAAACACAATTTATGCTATGAACCAGCTAATGAAAACCATAAACATTTCTCTCCACCTCACCCTTTTCACCCAAAACCGATTCTCATCGGCATTAAATAACACCAATAGCATAGGAAATCTCCCTAAACTGAAAAATTACAATAGTTGACATATTAATATGATATCGATTATTAAATAGCTTTGATATAGTGAACAACGTCTGAATACGGAAAATTGATAAGTGCAATCAAGAATAAGAATATTTGGAAAAATTTAGGGCATGCAAACAATTTAAGAGATCCTGGCAGTTGTTAGATAGTTACATGTTTTATGATGCATTTCCTTTTTTGTTAGTACAAAACACGATACAACTGGGTTCAACTGTAAAATTATCAAAAAGTTGCTTAAATGCTAGGATAAGTACACATCGGTAAGTGTCATAGATAATTAGATATTTCAGTTACACAGAAACAGTGGAAGTGAGAAAAATGGAAAAAGTATGTATGTAAATTACATCTGGAGCATAATTTCAATTTAAATGATAATTTAATACTTATTATTCGTCGGGATGAGATATAACTAGCATCAAATAAAATTAAGGATTACAAATCAAATGAGACAGACATCTGGTTGCGACGTTGACGAATAAATATCTCTTGTTCTGCGGCAAGAGTTTAACCTCGCGTATGCCTACCCTTAGGGATGAATGAAAAAAATTATCAGTAACTACGGAAAATAACATAGTGCTATAATAAATACTGATAAAAATCAAAATATTCAGAAAATTTAAATTCGGCATTGATCAGGAAGAAAATCTGTTTGACTAATTCCGATGTGAATGTTATTACCTGAATGTATTTAAAAGCAATGAGGTAAGTTGTAGCTACATCCGCCCACACGTGTCATATTACGTGATTCTGAATGCATCATATCTAGCCATTTTTTCCTTTTCATGTCCTAGCCATTTTTTTCTTTTTGTGTCCTAGCCATTTTTTCCTTAAAAGTTAAAAAGTTAAAAATGAAAGAATGTCCTGGAAAAATGGAATGGAAAAAAGGAGAAAATGAAAGCATATCAGTGAAAGGAAAAAATGTCCTAGCCAATTTTCCTTTTCATGTCCTGGCCACAATTAGCCATTTTTCCTTTTCATTCCATATCGCATACAGTGACTGTAGTTTCAGCATTTATTCAATTATCAAGTCAGTTTTGTAGATCTCTTTCTTTAAATTATGATATGTAAATCAGTTTGAGTGTGAAGCTTTGTTTAAAATTCCTATTCTTATACGCAGCAATCAGCTACAGTCGTATTCCTATACGACAGCCTTATACGCAGCGATCAGCTACAGTCGTAGGAATGGTCTTAATGAAGTTCATATTTATACTGACTCTGTCTCAAGCCTCCAAGCACTCTTACGCATGCACAGCAAGATCCCTCTGGTTCACAAAATAAAGACAAATCTCCGCAGCATAACTATTCCTTTCCGTCCCATACAAAGTTGAGGGTCAGCGCGCGTAAGAATACTAGGAAATGAAAGTGCAGACGCAGTGGCTAAAGAAACTGCCAGTTGTGCACATATACTTGAGTGTCTCACAACCCTTCCACTTGCACTGTTAGAGCATTCCACCTGCAAACTTCTTATAAGACAGTGTCACGCCCGATGGAATGATGCCACAATGGGTCGACGCATACATGCAATGATCGAAAGTGTAAGCATGGATCTGCAGAGCAAAACTGCCAGTATGTCAAATTTCCTAGCAAGAAATGGACCGTACAAAGTTTATCTGCATGGGTTTGGTCTTTCCAACACAGACACCTACGACTGTGAAAAAGTGGGCAGCCCAGACCATTATTACTTTGAATGTTGCTTGACGGCGAAGTTTCATCTGAAAAAGACAGTACCTATATTTCGAGCAGCGTGGCGGAAAAATACTCAAAATACCAATATTGCTATGTCGAAATTACATATTATCACTACATATTGCGCTACAAAAACGCAGTAATCTGGAACAGTTTTCATCGCAGTCATTCCATAAGTAGCTAAATTTCGGTTTCAGCTCTTGTAATATTTAATTTTTTTATATAGTTATCTAACTCACAGAATATTAATACTTTTATTCCATCGAATCAACTTCCTGAGATATGCATGTATTTGCATTCATCCAGTGTAATACATTGTTATATATAGATATGTAATTCTTCTAATATAAGTCTTCATTCCATTATTGTGCATGTGCCAACTTAACACATGAAATAGTAAAAACCGTGCTGCATAATGTCATTCATATATATCTGTAGTGTAAAAATTACTTTGATTTTCATCACTTAAATGTAGCACATTTGACTTATTTATACACCAAAATTCTCCTTATATATAGGTATTCAATTATGTAACATAAATATTAATACTGTGCTATTCAAATTATCTTGTCACAAAAGAAAAAAAATATGTATTGAACAATAGGCCTTGTATGTCAATGTATTAACAGATTTCCGCAGAAATGACGTTAAATTCCGTACGGTAGGACCTAGGACAGATGTCACTTTCGCAGTGTATAGTCTGTCAATCGCAAATTTATATTTTATTACCGAAGCATAATTAGTTCATATTTATTGAAACTCAGTCTCGTAGCATTAGTGAGTCTGTAATATTTTTAATGCCAGTGTCTTATTTGAAGCACTTGCATAAACATACAAGTATTTAAACAAGCTACAATTCTATAACAAGAAGATACAGGTTTAACAAGTCCGAAAGTTAGAAACCAGAGTAATGTCGAAAATGCAAAACAGCTCAAAACCTAAATTTAGCATATTTTAGCTTTAGTTGTCAAGAAACGTTAGTATCACACTATATTGTTTTCGAACTCATGTATAAATTAATTAATATGTTCAAAAGGACTACATTATTGTAAATGAAATAATGTAAATATTCATATAATCCTATACGTCCAAAAGAATGGATTAGGAAATCGCAACTGTCAGAAAGAGGGGGAACTAGTAGTGGGGCCATCGCATGCATTAGAATGTTTACTTTAATTTTTAGTTTTAGAAATCTCAGTTTAAAATGTCATTTTATTATTTTATCATAGCAGCTATCGCAATGTTTTTCAGTTTTTCATTTAAAAATGGAACTTCGAAAATATAAATCTAGAAGTATGTTTACCTCTCCAGAGGCTAATGCCTCACCAGGAATGAACAACTCGGGATAAATATTTTTCAAATACCAGTCGAAAGATTTACACTGCAGTTTTTTCCTAAGTTCCTTTCGGGATTGAATATCGCCATAGTCACCCTGAAAATACAGAAAATGAGTTTTACATACTTCATTAAAAATATGAAAGAGTGCCAAATACAAATTAAAAGCATATACGGACATACGATCTTGCTCAGTTGCACATAAATCGTTTCATAAAGAATGAAATTATATTAATTATTGTATATACACTCTCTTCCAAGAGTAAAGCACGGAGAGGAAAATGCTAATTTCCAGAAGCCAATAAGAATTGAAGAGGATGCAATATGCTGCAGAGGTAGATGGAAATATGCACATATGTTAGGTAACAGCCAATCGCGTTTTCATGTCGAGAAATATGAAAAAAGGCAGTCTTATAAGAAGCCAGCTTTATGAAGGGTTACAGAAGTTGATTGTAAGTGCTGATAAAAGGTGTTTAAAACTTTCGTGCAATTTGTTTTCAAGATATACGTGTTTCTATGATTTCCAGAAGACGAATGGAAGATTCCGAGCGCTGGCGTGCTGTGGGGCGCATTCAAGCAGTACAGTCGATCACAGATGTTGCTCGTTTCTTCGGCTTTCATCATTATGTAATTTCACGTTTATGGAAACAATTCCAAACCGCACAGACAGCTGTCCGAAGGCCCGTAGCCGTCGCCCAAGGGTTATAACTCCAGCGGAAGATCGATATATTGCTATTGTAGCCAAGCGGAATCGCAGGGCGACCTCCACATGTGCGACATCTATGGTTACAGCGTCCATTGGTAAGGCGATATTTGCAGCTACTTTACGCCGAAGACTGAGTGGGCTGTACGCCTGGGTACCTCGAGTTTGTGTTCCTCTATCCGTCCAATCAAGAGGAGCACGATTACAGTGGTGCCGGGAACATGGCAATTGGAATGTGCCTGACTGGGGCAAAGTTATGTTTCCTGATGAGTCAAGATTTGCTCTGGGGCCAGATGACAAGCATATAAGGATACGGCGTGAACAACGAACACGCAATCAGTCCCAAAACATCACCGAACTTCACGCATTCCGAAGCGGAAGCATTATGGTGTGGGCAGGAATTTCATTAGGATATTGCACTGACCTGCACATCTTTAAACAGGGTTCTTTGACGGCTGTCCGGTATCGAGATGAAGTCCTAGAACCTATTGGGAGATTTTACGCTGCAGCAGTTGGCCCTACTTTTGTTTTAATGGACGATAACGCACGTCCTCATAGAGCTGACATCGTCGATGACTGCCTGGAGAGTGAAGGCATTGCGCGTATGGCGTAGCCAGCATATTCGCACAACCTTAATCCCATTGAAAATCTTTGCGATGCTCTCGGCTGTGCTGTATCTTCACGTTTCCCACCTCCAGCCACTCTTATTGAGCTGGAAACTGCTCTACAAGAAGAATGGCGATTGCTTAATTCTGCGGTGGTTGACCACCTAATTGAACGCATGGTCACAAGGTGTAAACTTTGTATACAGATGAGGGGGATCACATACCCTATTAATGTCCTTTTTTTAATTTTATACTGTTTATTTTCCCTTTATACATAATTTTGTTTAAGTCTTCAGTATGTCATTATCTAATAACTTACAAAAATTTAATATTGTTTTCATTTTTGTATATAGTTATTGATTTTGTTTTATGCATAAATATATATGCTACTTTCCTGCCGAAATTTGTGTCAATCAAAGCAGTATTTGTTGATATTTTTGCATTTTACGTCTTCGTGCTTAACTTTTGGAAGTGAATGTAATTAAAATTAAAGTACTGAACTACATTGCTAAGAAAAAATAAGGAATTTCAGCAAACTGACGTTTAAATTTTGCAAATAAAAATGTTTTCGATTTAATCTGCTCTAAATTAATATTTCTTGCGAGAAACGTCCTTGTACTGATTTAATTGAAACAGGTTTCAAACTAATAATACCTGAATGACTGCCTCTCAAGTTTTGACATATTTCTTACATATGCATAGAAGCTGTCCGTGCGTTTTCAATGATAATATTGCAAAAGATCTCGCTAGATATCAAAATCATGACTTCTTTATGTGAAGAAGAATGCATTATTTCTGCAGCACAAAAACTATTGCAAGGTTTTCTAAACATGTACTTAAAGTTTGCTGATCCAGATGTATATTGTTCTTGAGCTTCATATCTGTACTGTAATATATTTTGAATATTTCAACGAATTAAACCATTTCATTTTCTGTCCTGGCAAATATTTATTTGCGACTGAGCAATCAAAAAGTGTAAATAAATATGCAGTTGATTTATTGAATAAAAGTGAGGAAACACCATACACGAATATGATTTTACTTGGCTTGCTCGATAGATTAACTACAGGGTGGATGACACTTTAAGAAATTATTTTTATACTCCCTATTAAAAACTGATAATAAACTTTTTAAAAAGTAGCAGTATTTGCATGGAATAATAAATATTGTGATTTCTAAAGTGAAAGAATTATTTTGCAAAATGTCTGGTTTTATTTATTTTATTTCACAGTGATAACTGCAATGCAGAATAACACGAACTTGACACTGCGTGATCGAGCCAGATCGTATACAGTTACAAAATGTGGCAGTCTAAATCCTTTAAAATAGGTGTGAAAGTGGCAGGACGTGCCACTTTTACGAGCAGCTTGCCGTTTTAATTTTTGTTGATTACGTGTGAACAGATCTACCTTTCTGGATATTGAGAGATATCCAGAGCCTGCAAAGGGTCTTCTCCGTATCTCGTTGCCATGCATTCGGCTTGACAGTTCTGGTGGATGGTCTTGACATCAACTGAAGCAGACATCCATTTCCTGCAAAGTATTTTGCACGTACCTTGTTGTCATGAATTTGGCTTGACAGCTCTGAATGGTCTTGGGATAAATTGAAGTCTAAGTTCCATGAACCCTGCACCAAAATCTTTAGACCTTTGGTTGTCATATATCGTAACGGGAAGCGGTCTGGGAAGATTACACAGTGTCATGCGTAGTGTCTTTATGCGTTACTCGAATCACTCTCAAAACAAATAAATAAAAGCAGACATTAGTAATATACTTATTTCATCACAATATTTGTATTGTTTTTAATGTTTTGATTCCAAGCGCATTATTAAAAATTTTATTTTCCTCTGACCCCTCGTGATTTGTGCTTAGCTTTGGTTTTTAGTTGCCTTGACATCAATTGAATATACTCAAAATCATTAATTGAACTACTGTAAATAAGTAAAATAAGGAAAACAAATTGTTTCTCTGGGTAGTTAAGCGAATTTAAAATTGCCTTATATAGAAGGAGAGTAAGAGTAGTTAAATGCTGTCCTTTCATAAAAACCTTTTATCACTGCATATATTTAAAAGTAGTTAAATGTGGAAACGTACATTTAGTTTGACTGCAACCTGCAATATTTCAGCTCATTTTGTAAACTTTGCAATGCTATTTGAGTTTAGAGTGAGAAGCCTATGATAAAACATGTTCTGTTACTTTCACAGTGTATGCTTTCATTTGAGTTGTTTTATGTCTAAATTGGTAACTCCTCAATGTTAAGTAGAACGAAGAAGAAGAAAGTAGTTGTAACTAAAATTTTGAAACAAAATAATTCTCCAAATAAGAATTATATTTTTCACCACATAATTAGGCCAAGGAATCACACTATTTCTTTGCTGGATAATCAGTGTTAAACGAAAGAAAACTATTCATGTATTCTAAGATTTCTGAAGAACATAAATCCTAGTATATGCCAATCAGAAAGAATATTTTGGAGTTCTTGCGCTTGCGAAAGCACATTAAAAGTTTTACTCCCGTAATGTATAGTAAGTAAATCCTGACAAAGACAATTAATTAAATCCCTAACGTGTATGCCAAAATCTTTCGGCCGCATATATAAATTTAAGAACTCAAATCTGTACTCGTAGCACATAAATAAATTTTACATTTTAAACTAAACTGATGAAAAGATAAGAATTACTCATGTGCTACTTGGTGTTCAGCTAGGGTGCAGGTGAAATTGTAAACACCAGAAATAAATAATAACTTTTCTAAATTCATATGTTAAATATAAATATGAGGAATAATTTCCTAGTAGGAATACGTAGTCTTCGTACTTCCGAACAGCTGCGAAATGTACTCTCTTTAGGTTAAGTGCAAAACATTGTTTAAGAACACTTTTGAACGAATACTGACGAAGGATTTAAAAATAATTCGCTAAATTTACTTTAAAGCCAAATTTATTACTGTAAAGATCCTATAAAGTGCCATTTTCAAAGATATTCCAAAAGATGAGCTCAATGATGGATGCGATCGTTTTCGTAAACATTTTCTTAGAGTGGTCAGTCAAGAGAATTACTGTTGATATCAAACAGATTACTAAAAAGAGCAACATTCTGTCATTAAATATTTCTGAAAAGCCTTCACAATCTTGTTTAGCGAGCATGCTACGAGAAATTTCTAGTATCGCATTTACGAATAGAAGGCTCAAAGATGATCTGAGCAAGTGAATATTGAGATTACAATGATATTAGCTTGCAGTTATTTTTTTATGTTATTACAGTAGCTTATTTCATTACATTAAACTCAAAAACAGTGATTTGCTTAACGATTAGATGCGGAATTTTCATTTTCGACTTTTAATTTTTGCGAAATCTTAATTTTTTAATGCGAAAATTATGTATACCTGCTTATTAGATGCTATATATTATTAAAAATGTTATATTAATACACACTTCCATTACAAGAAACAGCGCAATATTTTCATCATGATTAATCATTTCTTAACACGTTCATATAAATTAACACTGCTTTCAATTTCATACTTGAATAAAGACCTTTTTACAATACCTTTTTAAATTTTATGAAAGAGCTTTATTTAAATTAATTGTTATTGGTTTTATGAATTAAATAACTATTCATAAATTTATAATCAGCTAACACGAAAATTTAAAAATAAGTTTTTTTTTAAATGCAGTAAATAACAAACCTCTCATTTTCAGGAAAACCATTTACGGTTTACATTGATGTTTTCATATGGTGTAATACTGAGGCTTACATTAGCGCTTTTAATACGCATTTCGCACTAATCCATTTTTAATGAAAAGGCAAATATATTTTTTTTTCTTGACGATATTAAATTAAACGAAATATTTCTTTACAGAGATTTTAAAGATACACATCTTAACTTGCCTAGGTGCTTTTTAAAGGAGAATATTACGTTAAAGAAACTAAAAACGGCTACGAAAAATTCGGAAAAAAAGAAAGAAAACTATTTAAGAGTCTCAGCGTTAGTTTATGAAGCCATGAACGAGATACAGTATTAAATGAAACGTTTTAAGCAAGGAATTTTTTTCAACGGAAAATTTTAATAAACGAGGCATATTGCAATATTAAGTGACTTTAAAGGCTAAGAAGATGACTAAAAAAAGTGGAGCTGTGTTGAATTTTTCATTTTAGCTGAGTTTAAAGAATTTTGGAGAAATAAAATTTAAGATGCTTTTTACTTTTAAGGAAATGTTTATGTTAGATTTCTATGTCTTCGGTTAAAACCTTTAATGAAATAAATAACATATGCATATGGAGAAAAGTCACTTCCATTATTTATTCATAAGCTTTCTAGGTATTCAGATATGCCTTTAATAAAATAAATAACGTATATATAGAGAGAAAAGTCGTTTTCATTATTTAATCATGAAAATCTTGGCATTTTCATTTCTAATCTACAAGACTGAAAAAATAGTTTATGATGTTATTAAATTATGAAAACAAAATAGCTCATAACAGCCCATTTAGATCTCTAAGGATTTAAAGTCGCATGGTGTCATTTGTGTTTAAAATCCTTTAATTAGTTTTTAACTAATAAAGGGTTAAAGTGCTTCTTTATAACAGCGTTTCTCAACAGGAGATTCTCTGGAATCTTTTAGTATTCCACAGGAAATCTCAAGAATCTTTATAAGAAATAGAGTTTATAAATCCTCAGCTATGTATAAATATGATTTTGACCAATTTTTAACGTGATTACACTAATTTATGACTGTGGTACTTTCCTCATTTTTATTGATTAAATATTAATGATTAATTTACTAATCGCTAAATTTTTACTTGCTTGTTAAAACGACCAGCACATTAAATTAAGCGTCATTTGAAGTTAACATATTATTAGATGAGAAAGTTTCATTTTTGATTTTTAAGTTTTGCAAAATCTTAATTTTTTTTAATGCGAAAGTTATATATATGTTATATGTTGAATAACTAAATTTGACAGTTTTAATGACTAAACCTCAATTTGAGTGTAAACAACTAGGAGTAGATAAATAAATTTTTATTCGGATTTTAATTCGTCTTGTGTTTATGCTATCAGTTAAATAGTGGTTAAGGACAATAACTCCCTAACAAGTTAAGTACTTTATGTATGTAACCGATAGTTGAGTGAGTGCGCCGCTGAGATGGCTTCCGTCCCCGAAGGTGAACCAAGCAAAATTGTATACCATCCGAAAGGCGAAATCTACTATCTGTCAAATGGGGACAAATCAATAATAATAATAATCTAGTGACATACAAATTATCCAAAAGTCTGAGCAGCATCATTATTGTGTGCGAATTCTGTAGCCCAAACATTACAAGATAAATTGTATGGTTATTACCGTTAGGCATCCATACTAGTGTTTATACAAATTCCATTGCAAAATATAAGCAAAATCAGCTAACTTACTAAATCAGTATATTCTTGAATATTGCTTAGTTATTTCGTACCACAGCAATTATAACTTCCCTGGTAATTGTCAAAAGTGACTCAGTTACTCGATCCAACCTGCGGGAAATAGTCTACGTCCTATTACAGAGAATTTCATGGTTATGAGATCGATTTAAGGGCTCTGAATAGCTCAGTTGCTGAGAAAATATATGTCAGCGTAAAGTATACACCTTATATTTGTAAAACATCTCTGGGTTTGATCCTTAGTCGGGCATAGGAATTTATAATGACGCCTATTTAAAGTTAGTAGAATGATTGCTTTGAAAAAAAAACATTAAATACCACTACTGATTAACAGTTTTTTAAAGCTTGGAAAGTTAAGTAATTAATGAAATCAAAGCAAAAGAATTAGGACTGTCTACCCTCGGAAGCAATTCATTCTTGGAAGATATTCTACAAGAGATCTCTAACGATAGAAGAATTTGCTTTGACGAAAACGCACGTACAGTCGGTGGAGTAAGTGATGCCTATTTAGGAACCTCGAACCTCGAATTCGAAATTCCTTGAATGGGAGAAGAAGGCATATCCCATCATTTCAATAAAGTCAATGGTCTGATCAGTTAGTCAAAGTGAAACTGCCTGAAATTCACATATAAATAGAACTGGTTCCGACAAAGTGAATGATTCGGAATAGCTTAGTTGAAAATATCACCAGTATAAGAAGGTGGGCACATTTTAAATACTATCCTAGGCTGTCCTAAGACATTTAAAAGGGTAATTAATTACTTCTTACTAATTCACTTCACTCTGTAAGATTTAATTTAAGTAAAAAGTTATTCCTTATGCTGAATCTTTCCAGCATGTCTGTCTTTTCATCTACTGTATAAATTAAGCGAATTTAAATAACAAATGGAAATCTAAATTCAGAGAGAGAGAGCTTTGGAAACTTAGGCTCGGAGTATAGATATACTGATTCAATCTGCTGAAGTACATTTAGTGTACACAATAACACAGCGTTAGCGTAAGAGCCAGGTTATCAATCTTTAATATTTGATTTTTAAATGATTGAACTATTATTATATTCTCAGGCCATTAGCAAAGGAAATTTCACTTTTTGTTAATTACTTCAGCTGCGTAACTTTATACGATTATGCTATTAACTTTGAACTACCAAACTACCAAGTAATTATAAGGAACTGCCTCACGACATTTCGCCCCGTCTGACTGCTAACTAAAAATAGCACTAACTAAGGAAAAGTTTAAAAGAATTTATTAACTCATCTGACGGTTCCGCAAATTAGTAGAAACAAAGTATCGACTAGCTTACAAGTGAACACATATTCAGATAAAAAGAAATGCGGTGTACAAAATATAAGCAACGTTAAATCTTGGTTAATTTCTAACCATAAAAAAATTGGGGCTAGCAGAAGCTGATGTCAGCAGGACAAATTTCAGCAGCAGAGTAACTAAAGCAGATTGATTGATGGTCTGACGTTGTTGCCAAGCACTCTCAGAGAATTCAGAAGATGATGCTCATTGATATTTTAATTAATTTTCAGTTTCGTTAAAGCTCACGAAAGTAGAAGTTATAGAAAAGCCGAATCAATACGATAACTTTGTTAATTAAAAAAAAGTCCCACTATTTTATGCTGAAGTACTAATGAACGTTTTGATTGCTTTCATACCATTTTTGTTATCCTTTTCTGTTAGAGGATTTTAGTTAGAGAAATGAAACGGAAGAATTCGTCTGGCAGTCTATCAAGGTTATCCAGTGTTTACATTGAGTGAAATTAGAGTCTAATCTTAAAAAACATACTCATATTTTAACAGCTTCCATATTTTAACAACAATCACAATTTTAGTGATAACGTCTTTCGTTTGTTGCTAATATATATATGTACAGCTTGGACACTAAGCGCATAAATTATCGTAATGGAATAGAAAATAAGCAATGAAAGACAGAATACCAGTCAGTTAAATATTTTCTGAGCATGTGCTGCCTGAGTCAGATAACTTAGAATATTTGAAATGAGATATAGGAATAAAGATTTTACTCACCAAAAGCATGATCAACTTACCAGATCATTTCCTATCCTTTGATAGTAGTATTTTTTATAATCATCAAGCCATACTTCAGCTAATCGGACAGAATTTCTTCTTAGTACATTTACGCCCGATCTCCATTTGTAAGGACTTCTCTTGCGGAAGATATGGCCAACGTGTGAACAAGGGACTATTTCTAAAGTTCCACCGCACATCCATGTCTGGAAAAGGAAAATTTTAAACATAATTAAGCTCCAAAAGAATCTTAGGATTACATACAAAAGGTATATGTATCAAACATTCTTCAACTTAAAATTCAGCAAAATTTCGGAGTCTCATTTCTCAGACTAGTAACAGCTGTATAGAATTATACAGTGTATTTCTTGAGAATCTGACAAGGTTCCATATTGTTCAGAAAGCTGTGATATATACCAGCATTCTGCTACATTTTATCGCTTTCAGTTAAGCAGAACGATTCAAATTAAATTTTGCTGCCCCATCTCTTCAATCGCGTGAAACAGTGAAAATGATCAAAACGTGGGGACTCACCCTTAGCCCTCTGCAGGCCCAAACTCCCGAGACGACCTTTTATTCTAACGATTACAATTGTCCGAAACGGCCGATATTGCGATGTTGTTTTTTCCCTCCCCCTAAGGTATGCAGTAGCAGGTGCAGTTTCCCCAAATGCACCGTTTATTGCAGTCAGCTTCTTTTAAAGGCTAATGGAAGCTTCTTTGTTAGGAAGTAGAAAGGATGTCATTTGAAATCTGCACACGTTTTGTCCGTTAATGGACGGGTAGCGAAGAAAAGGACGGGACGGTTATAAACGGGGACGAGCGTTCCGGCATACAGATTAGCGAAGACTTCGGTTTTCTAAGGGTTGAGGTAAAGCTGTGCATCTGAATCTTCGAAAATAAATTAACGAGGAGTAAAGAATTATAAGAGAGAGAAACATATTTTTCGCTTCAATTCCAACAAATGTTGAAGCGAACATAAGGGCCGATGTGCGCATTTTCTGATGAATATTCCAATATTCACACCGCAGTCAATATTGTACCTTCGCAGAAATTAAATAACGATGAAGAAATACTGATACTGAGTAAGAATGAAGTGTGGTTTCGATGTTTATTGAGGTGTCATGTGTATACAGACTGTAAATTAAGAGTCATGTGTTCAAGATGTGGTTACCAGCATGTTGGTATTATGTAAAGATATTACGTAGAACTCAGAACAAAGCAGCGGAGCATGAAAATAAATTTTTTCACATCAGAATTGTTGGGAAGTGTATTTGCAATTGTTAATTCATGGTGTATCGTGATTGGTATAAAAGATTATTTGAGTCTGTTGATAGAAGTGCGAAATATAATTGCAAAATAGAAATCTTAGATCAATCAAACATTTTCTTAGATGATAAACTTATTTACTAAAGAACAAGGGAATATATATCGGGAACATTGTCAGAATGGGAATCGCCGTTTGTTTGAAGAAAATCCTGAAGATGTACATATACTGTTAGTAGCAAACTCTAACCCACATTTGTTTAAAAGTTACAGAATGACAGCCTGAGTGGAATAGGATCACTGGGGTCGAAATAGCAGCAGTTGAAACTAAGCTAGGCTGGACTTTAATCGGAAGAATAAAAAATGAAAACGCAAGCTTGGAGAATTCCCTGACGGTTCTATCTCCGTCTCCTAAGTATCTGAAGCAGAGTTGTGAGACTCACGGCGTTTGGGCACCACAGGAATTTCCAATGGAGAAAACGAAACAAAAAGCATATTAGAGAAAAAAAGACTTTTTAGTCACTGTGAAAAGAGCTAGTAACGGCAGTTATGGAGGATTGTTGATACCCAGTAATCGGTCTCTGTCTTACTTAGTAATCAGTCCATGGCCAAAATGTTCCGCTTCAAATCAAAAACTAAATTATTATACACTAAGAAAGAACAGATTACAAAGAAATATTCGACTATTGGGTTGCTAATGAAATTATTGAAGCAGTTACAAAAAAAATAATTAAGGGATACATTTTTCACACATCATCCTTAACTAAAGTGTCAAACGAAATAATCAAAATTCGACTAGTTTTTAATGCGTCTGCTCATTTTAGAAACTTCCCTACTTAATAACTGTGTGGTTAAAGGTCCATATTTAGTAGAAATTATTCCTAGAATATTAAGCGCTTTCGAAAGTATCACATTGGAATATTACTTTCGATACCAGAAAAGTCCCTTCGGTAATAAATAACAGAGAATGATCGAGTGTTTTAAAGAGTTCTGTAGTTTGAAGCTGACAAGAATTTAAAAATTTACTGACACAGCCGAGTGGTTTTTGAACTAGCGTTTAATCCACTAGTGTCCAGTCGATAGCTCGCTAATGCCTGGTAGCCTCCACTCCTATCTTTAGGTCCAGGCCAGCCACCATCACCGTAAGACAAAACATTAACCCTAATTTTAAAAACAACCCCCAAAATGGATAATTACACGTCACTTATAGGCGAGTTCAATTTGTGTTCACCTACTCTCTCGCTATCACCTTCATTCTATACCGTGTCCGCGATTTAAAATTTTATCTTTACGGCAGATTAGGATTAAACTACCCGCAACGAACAGCACTTGCTGTTGAATAATTTGAAAGAAGTACGCTAGAGGGCGCTGATTCCCGTGTTGTTGTAGAGTGGAACTAAGGTTTGTTTATGTTGAAGGCGGCGGCCTAAAATATACATACATATATACATACATATATACAATATATCTGTACATAGTTCATTAAAATATTGTTAAAATGTTAAAAATTAGTGAACCACTGAATCACCATCACCTGATCTAGAAGCCGATTTCTATACCTGTATTTTAAAGCAAATTCTGTTCGTTGCAGACACTGCTTCACATCTGCAAAAACGACGAATCACCATCCGGCACATGCGGTGGGTAATCAGTTCAATTATAATAAGGCCATCGAGCGGCCGAACTGGTATAGTAGGTTAGCGTCGCTGACTGCCGTGCCGAAGAGCCCGGGTTCGAATCTCGGAGCATTCATGGATGTTTGTAAGTGTATAATGTCGGTGCGGCATGACGGCACTCTAAATATGCGTTGAGCTGAAAGTCCTCTCGTGTGGTTTGGCGGAGAGAAGTGGGAGACCTTCGGACCTGTCCCTCCCGCGGGGTGCTCTCCATCAAAATTTGGGACGGAACTGAACTAAATCGCACAGTCACTTGAATAGTGTTCAAGGCTGTTGCCAAGAGCAGGCGTATTTTAGCGCTCCGTGTCACGAGGAATTTCGTGGACTTGGGCTGACTAAGTGAGCATAAGCAACAACAACAAGGCCATCAAAGAGAAAGAAAACTACTACTTCAGCAAAGAATGGAAGAAAGCTCTGCTACTTACAAAAGTAGGCAAAAAAGCAGTTTGTTTATTATGCAATGTTTCAGTAGCGATACCAAAATTATAAAATGTTGAACGTCTTCATAAAACCGTTCATAAGAATTTCAGCGGTAAATATATCCACTCAGATCTCAGGTATAAGAGATGCGATTCTGCCATAAAACATAGCAGCACGGACATCTACGTACAAGTGAGATCTGACATGGAAAAATGCGCATATTGTTCCCCGGCATGTGACGAATCCACTTATGTTACTGGCGCACTGCAGCCTTCGATGTTCAGAGAATGGTGTTTCCTGACTCCTCCATGAAAGAAGCATTGTTGGCGGTATTGTCTTTGGCAAAGCACACTCGAAGGCAAGATGAGGCAATTAAAAAGTTAAGTTGCACTGAACTCGCAGTTTAATCCTATTGAAGAAGCAGAAAACTTTATTGTCCAATTGGAGACGATTTTGACCTCTGCTCAGTTTAATTTAAGATGTAACAGCAGAGGCTGCTCACTTTAATTTAAAATTCGAACCCTTTAGGTGACACTTTACTAGTAGCATAAACAGTAAAAATCATTTTACAAGAAACATGGTTTTAGAAAATAAAGTGAGACGAAGAGCTTCTCATATCTTTAAGTAAAAAGTTCAGTATTGGCTGAAACAGTTAGCCTTACTTCTGCAACAGATATTATGAAAATGAATGTACGAGTAATGTAGTGTTCCATATTTTCTCAGACGCTTGCAAGCATGCTGATGCAGCCTGTGCATACATAAGAGCTGAGACTAAAAAGGGTGTTAAAGTTCAGTTAGTGAATTCCAGAAATCGGATAATTCATAAAAAAAATGCAATGCTGCTTCTAAAGCTCCTCTCGTGTTTTGTTAGTGCAGGAGTGGTTAAAACATAACTATGTGATTTAACGTTAAGAAAGTATACGACAGTACATTGGAACGTCAACGATAGTTCGTGAGCTACTTAAGAGATCATTAAGGTTTGAAGCAGGAAACATAGAAAATCAACTATGGTCTCACCAAATTCGGACAATGGATCTTCCAGCTGCCAGATGTGGTAAACAATTACGCTACATGGGTACGCATTGGCTAAAGTATTACTTACATTCTTTTTCATTAAAATAATAGTAAATATATTTCTCTTAGCAGACATAACTGAGAGTTAGTTCATTAGTTATTTCGAAAGTTTGAGTTAAAAGTGAACATACAGCATATTATAAGCAGTCATATAAATAATACTGAAATTAAATAATTTCCAGCTGTTACCTGGGATTAACAGAATGGAGGTAAGCTCGATATGATTCCTAATGATAGGGTAAAATATTACTTCCATACTTCTCTTGCATAAATGATTACTGATACAGAAAGGATTTCATAAATAATTTAAGACCCGCTTTCATGATTTGCACTTTCACTATAATATAAGATCCATGTGCTGCTCTTCCCAAAAATACACGAAACAAATTCTCTAGCTCAATTTATTTAATTTGATAGGCATAAAAAAAGGCCATACGATACATGCCCTCAAGGAACGATATAATGAGTCAGGAATTAAGAGATCAAAAAGATGCAATTCCTGTATACAGTGGATAGAAATAATTTCTTAGACTCGTTGCTGTGCAACTTAAGAGCTTTATTAAATTTAAGAAAATTAAATTAGTTTAGTTTCTAGGGGTTTCCGTTCCTTTAAAAAACGTTTGCAAAGATAATAATTAATTTATTTTTCATTTCTAAAAATAACACAATTTGTACTTGAAACTAATGAAAAAGTATGGAATAAAATAACAAGATGTGAAAATATATATTGGCTAGCATTACAGCTTTCAAGACCTTAGAAAAATGAAAAGAATATTTTTACGATAATTTTGTGCATGGTTAAAGATTTAAATTTCATCATAAAAAACAGTCACAGCAAAATACCGAATTTAAGCACTAAACGGTATGAAAACATTTTGTCCGATGTTGGTCATTTTATCGATTCATTACTCAAAAAATTAAATATATTTGCATTTAGAAAACTTAGCATTGAGCACGCATGGAAAGCACATAAAAGAGAAGTAACGGATATGTAAACAAAAATAAAATCGCAAAGTTAAGCTATGGCAGCTATGTAAGTCTATGTCATAAAACTAAATTAAGTCATAAAATTAAAATATGATTGAGATTAAAGTAAGATATGATTATGACTTATGTAGGTTAGTCTATGATTAAACTATGATTAAATTAAGGTATACAAGTTAAGCTATGACTAACATCACTAACTAACATGTTAAGCTATGACAATGAATCATAACAATAGGTTATGATTAAATTACAATGCTCATAAAAATTAGGCTATGTCAGCAGATGCATAAATGTATGCCTCGATATACCTTAGTATTTGCGTCAGTAATTTAAAATACCTCAGTATAAACGCCTACCATGTCCGCCATCTTTTGTCACAGTGTCATACACAATCTAGAGCAGCAGAGCATCATACACAATCAGGACGCCTACTTCTGTTGATGCGACGCAGCAACTTCCCTGTATTATGTGCAACCTCTTTTCTTCTATTGTTATGGGTCCCTTGCAATGTTTTTATTTCCCTTTTCCATTTTTTCGAAGAGACTATAGTCAAACAGATTCGTATTGGTTTAGTATGTTAGTGTTTAAATATCACTCATCTCCAATGTTATAGATACGTTAACAGACACGGCCAATTATCGAATGTCCTGAAAGATAATGGGATTCATCTGAGACATCATCTGTGAGTGCTCAGAAGATAGCAACATCTGCTGGTGTGGTGTTCTATTTCCTACCATCCCCACAATTGCTGCAAATCCGTGGAGTTGCTTCATTAAAACACCGTTGTCATGGAAGATGATGGGATCCTTCACCAACAAATGTTAGCTCTTTATTCTGAGTACCAGACGCAGATGATGTATTAAGTTATTAATACTATTATCGTAGATACAAATGCATGGTTTCATAATGCGAGAGCTGTTATGGATCTCCTGCGAGGTGGCGATGGTATAGGTATTGCAACCCCCGCATACTCATCCTACATGAATTCGTGTTACTATCATATCTTCGTTCAAGAACCATTGCGAGAGATCCGTTATGACAGTAGAAAGGAGATTATACATGATTTAAGGCAATCGCGGTGACGTATAAACAGAAATGGTAGCTCCAATCGTGTACGACGCGTTTCAATAATCTAACACGGGGGTTCTGAACCTTTTTTTGTCTCATGAAGCATCTTTTCTGTCCAAAAACGCTTTCACCATTGCTAGGATATCATTTTCACCTCCTTTTAAAAATTCGAAAAATAAATATATGTTCTAGATTTAGATGAATTTCTAGAGTTAATATTTTTCTGGATTTAATTTTTTGTCTAGATTTAGATGAAATTTAACATATTTTATAAATTAAATAACAAAAAGTGTTGATAAATACCAAAAACTTGAATAAAGCTAGATTTTATATTCAAAATTAAACTGAATACTTAACGGCTAAATAAAAAGTTGACCGTATTCCCCTCCTCTGCGAATTATGAAATTTCCTCCAGAAGAGGATTCCCTGTGGTTGAGAAACTTTGTTCTGACAACGTCGTAGATAAAGCAAGTAATTATATTGAGGGTTTTATGTGTTTGTAACTATTATAATAAAGGCTTTTTAGAACGATTATGCGTTGCGAATATTTTGCATCCAACCCTTATAAATTATTTGAACACATTTTTAAATCTAGGGAGAAGAGCAAATTTAAGCTATGATAATTATCAATTATGAGGGTAGAAGGTAATATTTAGGAACTTAGAAAATTGCAGCTGTTTTGCAGACAAAATTGCAGCTGTTGAATTTGCAGACAAAACTACAGAAAATGAGAAGTAAACTTAATAGGTACTAGTTAAGTAGGAAACAAACTTGAGATTAAGACATGTGTCTCAAAAAATATGCAAAGTAGATCTTAATGAGTTAATAAGATAAAAAATAAAAAAATAGGTAAGTAAGAGTTTCGAGAATTTAACTAAATGTAAAAGCATAATATATAAATAAATTTAATTTAAACAATAAATTTGAAAAATATACAACACAAAGCTTGATAACTGAAGTAATATAACTATGGAAACTAAATATACTTTTATAAAGATATAATACTAAAATTTATAGGGTAAATGTTGTTCTTTAATTAGGATATTTTAAAATTCAAACTTAGTTGTTCTTTAATTAGAGCATTTTAAAAATTTAGACCACACATAAAACAAAGTTAAAAATTTTGCTGACAAGAGAAAAATTAACACCAACTCGGCTTATAAAACATTTCCAGTAAAAAAATAAGAAAGACTGCTAAAAAGATTGTAATTGTTAACACGCTTTTATACTGTCTCCCAAATTAATAAGTGTAATTTATTTGAAAGCTGACATGGGGCAGGATTATACCATATTTTCGTAAAAATTTCGAAAATCGAGCCCAAAATGAAACTGGAAGAGAAACTCGGCAATATAAAATATAAAATCAAGCAAAAAAGCCACCTTAATATGGCTCAGATTTTGAATAAAATTCAACTGATTTCGAAGGCACACAATTTTTTTCAGCAACAGTTCTTTTTTTCAAAGTCTACGCCAAACTAAACTTCTGCTATTTTGCCTAAATTTAAACCGAGAATGCTGACATATTAGGAAACATTATTGTTATGTACTGTAAATAGCTATGTTTATTTATTTGTAATTTAGGTTTTTATGTGTTTTATTTCTTTACTTATTTATTTAATTAATTTTATACAAAAATTTCCAGGTGGATCTCGAATTTCGCACATAATTGGTTCTTGAACTTTGAATGTTCAAAAGTAAAGGGATGTTAAAGAAAAAAACATTAAAAATTGTATTTTAAAATATTTGTTCATCATTAACATTATTTTCATCAATATACATAATTAAGTTAACAAGGCATGTTTAAGCATTTCCGGTTGGTTTCTTTAGAAACTTGTCAAGAGTTAGTTGAATATCACCTTTTTTATCTTTCCTTGATAGAGTATTCTACAGTATGCTATGTCTTTCTGAATCGTCCTACGCGCCTGAGATACATATTCTCCATCGTGATAGCATTCTTCCATAATAGTAAAAGTTTGTCAATATGCATGAAGGCTCCATTCATGTTCTTCATTGTCAAAGTCTTGAAAATTTTATCAGCTTCTTCTTCCTCTCTTTCCTTGCATATTTCATTTAAACTTTTGTTGCTCAATTAAGTATTCATTTGACAGAGATACAGAATGAAATCCAATTAATTCATTAACGTCTTCGTTGTTAGCGTCCAAGTTTAATTCATTGATTAGACTAACTATTTTCTCAGCAATAGTTTCGGAAGTTCCTTCAGGATTTATAAAAATCACTCATCATTTGTTGGTATAGTTGTTTCCAGGAATCTATTACTGTTGATCCTATCATAAATATCTATAAATAGGACTCTGTCAGCGGCTGAGAAATAATTCATAGAAGTATTCAGTTTACAGTCACTACGAGTTCTTGTTCGATGATTCTTTGAAATTTGCTTTGTGAGCGAATTTGGTAATTCGCGATATTCAGGGCGGGCTAAGGAGAATTTCTCTTATCCTCTTGTTCTCCTTGGGTTATTTACAGATATTTACCTTGCTGTATCAACCTTCCCCCCCCCTCCGAAAACGTTCTGATTTCTTCCTCATCATTTGATATGTTAATTATTAAAAAGATCTTTATTCTCTAGAACGCGAAAATATAAATTATATTTCTCCCTCAAATACAGTGTCAGTAAATACAGAAGGGAAAAAGAGAAACGGAAAAACTGAAACTTATTTTCAGCATGGAATATTGATAACAGATATCCACTGTTAATAAACTATATATATTAAAAATAAGAAAAGCAAAAAACATTTAGATTAAAAAAGAACTGAATATCATAATCAATAGAATTCAATTATACACAGATCATTTATAAAATTTTCTTCCTAACCGTCAAATCCGTTATGGACGCAATACGCTCTAAAAGGAAACCAAAATTTCGAAAATGATTTGATTTCAATAAAATGGCTATAATACAAATTAAATTGAGACATTTAAAGATTGCCTATGTAAATCTTTCGATTATAGGAAATAATTATTTTGAGAAATTTATAGGTATTTCTTGTGGAAAATATAATAAAAATAATTAATTCACAGAAATCAATAGGCGGGAGATGAAATTCGATATTTTACTTCGATTATTCTGAATTATTCTTAGCACGAAGATCCCGGTAATGAGATTTCAGACAAAATAAAATTATTAGAATAATTTAAATGTAAATCAATGAAGTATATTTATCATTAGCTTCACGAAAAGGTCATGCGACATTTGAAGAATTAATAATAAAGGCTTGTCAAACATGGCCACCTATTTTCAAATATTAAATTTGTTTAAGAAATTTTTAAAATCTTTAAAATAAAGATAAAAAAGAAAGAAAGAAAACTAAAAGAATTCAGATTTTAACGTCGCACCGGAGTTATAACTAACGTTTTTCTTCTAACACTTTTTTTTTGTCTTTTTGACTTTATTTATTAAGCATCGCGTTTTTCGTCTTCACAACACATACAGTTCAATAGCAAAGCATTTAGAATTCCAGATAGAGTGAAAAAGCTGGCATATATTTTTCTATTTTTTTAAATCTTTTCCTCAGTTCATCATAATAATGTTAAAATGTCTTAACACGTTTTGTATGAGGATCTATAATACCTTTTCTGTGTTTTTATTAGTAACTTTTCGTAGGTTTAACTTTATTTATTAAACCACGTTCTTCGCACTTACACCACATATATTTCAACAGCAATATCATAAAATATTTTAAAACTGATTATCTTTAGACGGCCTGATAGTGTTTAAAGGGTTGCCATACATTTTCTTTTATATCTGCAATATTATTTCTATTAAAACTAATTCCTCGCCAGCCAGCCGCCTTAAGTAGTTATAAAAAATTGCATAATAATTTTAATGACTCCGGCTAGCGTAGTTTCATAAAAATATTTAATATTTATGATTCGGCATCTCATAATTGGGTGCATTTCTGTTTGAATCAATCATATTATAAAGTACAAAAATCATTCTTAAGAACATTAAATTGCTTAGTTTCTTACTAAATTACATTCCAGTTTAAATTGAAAGTTAAAATATCCTAGGCTTTATTAAATTGGAACGCTCTGGATTGTGGAAAATAGAAGCATTTTGTTTCTGGCAGTAACACATTGCTTTCAAATAGCCAAGTTTTGTGATTAAAATTAAAAGATAAATATCACACATTTTTCTGAATATCAACAGTCTGGTGTACTGGAGATAAAAATACTTTATTTCAAACAGTGTTGCCGTTTTTCTCTTTAAGATCACTGAGTTTGCCAATCAAAAATTATTAAATTTATACAAAAGATGAAATAAATAAATAAATAATAATAAAAAGGAATTCAAAGTCCAAACTACGAGTTTCAAGGTGCACAGGTTCGGATGAAAGACTATGTGTATTAAAGATTTGGTAGCTGTAGGTGCCGTCGTTGTTCTACAGTGCGAGAACATATATACATACATACAAGCAGATTTTTCATTATTTATTTTTTTAATAATTCATAGTGATAGCATTTGGCGACAATAATTTGAAAAGTGATACGAAAGAAAAACTATCTTTGAGACTAATGACGACATTTGGATGCTGCAATTCTCGAATCACGTTAATTTTGCAACATTGTTGTATACCAAGCACTTACGTTTTCATCCCCTTGGAAGTGGATTCTTTGAAGAAGTAGGAACCGAGCACGAACGTGCTCACGATACCGCACCACATAATCACCTTAGCTTCGTGTACGAGTGCTGGTTCCACATCATGAGAATTTGCTGCAATGAGCGCAGTTCTTGGAGTTAGCGCTTCCAGTTAAGGAGAATGCGCCTCATCCATCCATAATATACGCAGCGGCCATCTGCTGTCGTCATCACCTGATGACGGAAAATTTCGTAAAGTCGACACGCTGTTGCTCGTCTCCAGATTGCAACATCTAAACGCGCTGGAATCAATACGGAAGCATCCGCAGACCAGAGCCCAAAAGTTTGATGACTGTGGCTTTTGGTACATCCAAACTGCCCGCAACACTTCTTGCAGTATGGAATGGACTTGCAGTAATTGTATTATGCACTTTCGCAACAACTTCAGCAAGAATACATGGCTGTCTGGATCGCGGTCTATCACATGCACATCCAGTTTCTTTATATTTTTTTACCAAACATGTTTTTACGGAACACGGTCCTCGTCTTACTTATGATTTCGCGGATAAAACTGCACTGCTTCGGTAACATGTTCCCGGTTCAGATAAAATGGTTTTAACAATTCACTTGGTTGTTTTCCTCTAAGTGTCATTTGGGTAGTACATTCCAACACATGATTCAAAAAACAATCTTCTCATACTGCTCATTAAAGATTTGCTACAGGCAATTTTTCTTTACACATGATGTTCTGTAATTGATGCTTTTACTGTCTATCCCTATGAATTACGCAAATTGAGCCAATGCATCTTCTCTCTATAGTGTCATTTGTTCTTTACAATGCTATTCTTTGCAAATGCTTTATGTCGATAATTTTCATCATACGTCTATATACTGGCATGCATGATTTTTCAATGCACGCATAAATTTGGGCGGGAGAAAATTGGATGCTGCCATTCGAAAATTTCGAATTTCTTTTCACTGCAATTGTAACCGTGAACGCTCTTTTGCTTTAAACCATCTCCAGCGCATACCTTCAAATAACAATATCTGAAATTTCATTTCGATTGGCTGAGCGCATAAGACGCTAGGAGTTCATATATAAGGGACGTTTTTTATAACCACCCTGCATATATACCCTCATAACAGAAGATATCCTCGGAATATCCTATTTAAGTCGCAATGTCCAAGGATATCTTGAGGATGTTGATTCTCAGATATCCTTAGGACTTCTCAAGTCAACATCCTGAGGGTGTCCTCTTCAAATCGCAACGTCCCGGGATATATGAAGATCTCCTGAAGATGCTGATTTTCAGATATCCTGAGGACTTCGTAAATCAACATCTTAACCCATATATCCTCATCGTCCTAAAGTAGGACAACACACATAAATGGTCTTTGTATGAAATCATTGAAATTATTTTATTCAAATTAAAGATGCTTTATTATTTAAGACTCATTTAACTGTATATTTGTCTTCATCTCAAGTTTCAATTAATTTAGATATTTTTTATGAATTTTTTAAAATGGGGATTTTCGCAGATTGTTTTTGCTTATGTTTTCAATGTACAAGGTTTTTAAAGTTTTGAGCTCCAAGAAAAACATATATGTAAATTTATTGAGGTAATATTCTCTACTTTTATACCAGTAAAAAACATTGTCAAAACATTTTACCTAAAAGATAAATTTTCCTTGCAATTTTAACTGTCCTAAAAATAGGACAACGGTAAAATCCACTTCTGCATAATCCCCGTTAGTTTATAATGGAGACAATCCTTTCTTTCTCTCTTGTATTCCAAACATTGTATTCTACAACTAGTCCAGGCACTTTAATCTAGCTAACAGGTGCACGTCAATTGACAGACAAGTATCTGAAGTGTGTGGGAGGAGGTTTGAGATAACAGTAATTTAGTCATCATAGACAATGAAATAATGATTTTACCCCCCGGATCCCGATGCACTGAGGAACACAGAGGAGATTGATGATTTATCTACAAGGAAGATTGAAGAAATAATGCGTGATGAAGGATGTCCTAAAGAGGTTGCAGGTACAAATGAAATTTTAGTTTCAAATAGCAATGAAGAACATGATGTAAATCCCAAATGGATAAATGTGAACCCAGGTTCAAACGTATTCCCAAGGCCTTTCCTCATGAGACAGCATTTGTTATTTCATGGATGGAAGCTCAAACACTTATTTAGTTATGATAGTATCAGCCTGCTTGATTTTCAAAGACACACAACAGTTGCCTATTTGGGATTTTCTATTCCAAGAAATCAATCTTGCAGAAAACTGGGTGTTCAACAAGTTAATAAAAATTTTCTAAAGTTTTGAAATGAACATGTTATTTTGAAAAAAAAAACAGAGAATAGGCAAAGAAGATTGACAGCTAAAGATCTGCGTCGCAAAACCAACAATTATCTGTAAAAAATATAACGTTGGACTATGTTTAAGATGCTTTCTCCCATTCCATCTATGTAGGAATGATTAGTAGTGGATTATACCACCGTCCTATTTTTAGGACAGGCTGTAGTGATCAAACCAATGAAAATTTGGTAATGCTTTTGGTTTTATATGTATACATAAACTTAGAGAAACACATACTTAAAAACGTATTAAAAATATTAATTTCTTCAATGCTTGGTGTGATATGAGTTAAGGATGTTCCGTTCAAGTCGCAATATCCTGGGATATATGAAGATCTCCTAAGGATGTTGTTTCTCAGGTATTTTCATGACTTAATCGCTTATCATCCTGAGGATGCATATGCTGAATACTCCTGAAGACTTCTGTACTCATGAAGACTTCTGTCTTCAAGCATACTGAGAATATTTATTCTCAGCCCATCTTAAAATGAGTTGAGAATTCAAAGTTAATATGAAATATTTCATATTCAATTTCATATTTGTTAATATGAAAGCATACGCAAGCTCTTTATTTTCCTTTTTAGGAACTGCTTATTGAACTACATTTAGGAAATATATTTATATAGTATCGGGGTTAGACGTGCTATTTTTTTATTAATTTTAATCAGGCCTTTCCTCCAACTTTTGTTAATTTATGGTTGTAGGTAATCTGAAAGGAACTTTCAAAGAAGTAGGTATTCCTAAAATGTTTCCTACATTTATAAATAAAATACGCGTAAACATTTGTATTCATATAAAATCAATTCTTTATATAATTGCTTTCATCTACTATAAATTATTTAAAAAATACTAAAATCATAGAGTTAATTGCTAATCAAACTTTCAACTGATTATCTATGTGTCCACAATGAGCTAAAATTTGACTAAGAACGCAGACAGAGAATTTTCTTAAGTACCTAGGAAAAAAATGATTATTTTACAACTAATTCGTATATTTAATTTTCGTACTTTTTTTCCTTAAAAGCATTAAAATTTCTCAATTTTTAAAATTTTAAATGCATTTTAAAGCCATATGTTTCTTCAATTGCTTGTCAAGGGGCTAGTCAAGCACTCCAGTGGCATCCTCCCTAGCGACTAGAATGAGCTGAAAGAGAGTGGAGAAATTATTCATTAAAGTCATTGAAAATACTGTACCTTTTATGGAAGCTGATATCTGAAAATATTAAAGTAAAGTAACCTTGTACCACACGCATATCAAATTATAAGAATCAAAATCTTACTGTATGGATATTCTGCATATAAAAATTTAATTGTTATGCTTACACTTATTTTTGTCTTGTATACGTTGGCTGTAAGTAAAACTCGAAACATTTTCAAATTTTCTTTGTTATTTCACATTGCCTAGTGATCAGAGCACTTTCTTACAAATTATATGTACGTATTTTCAGCCGTTTTGAGTTTCATACTAAAAGTGCGCTTAAGAATAAATTCTTTATTCCTACATAATATATTTTGTAAACATTATTTTTGATATTTTGCTAATATCTTTGAACCCAAACATTATTTGCATTACAGGTTCGCCCAGAAAATCTTTCACGAAGACATTTATCCTATGAACAAATAACCATGATATACTATGCTTTAAGTAAATAATCCTTTAGGTTGCAGAGAATCAAACCGCTAAACTCTAATAGTTCGACAATATTCAGATCCTGGGGGGAACGAACTGGCTGAGACTTTTCATGTTTTTTACCTATGTATAGCGTATAAAAGAGCCAATCTCTCTTAAAAAGTGAAAGTGGTTAGTAAAGACATTGATTTCCTTTGTTAGACTGCCCTCGAGTGCTTTGCCACACATCCTTAAATCAGGCTAATCAATTTTTTTGTTTTGTTTTTTTAAATTTCCGATGGCCGGCACTAGTCGTTAGCGGCAATGGCCACTATTAAGACCGGAAGTGGTGGTCACTTTATTATGAGGGTAACAGATGGCTCACCGTTGCCTACTATGAGGGTACAGACAATTTACATCCATGCCGTCTCTGGTATTCGAACCTGGGCCCTTCGATACGGCAATCAGTCACTAACCACCTTCTCGTCTCTGCGGCACTAATCAGAAATAACGTAGCATTTAGTTGCTTGGGAATATGCATGCGGGATATTAAGGAATAGCTGAACCATGAACTTACTTACATCAAGTTATAAAAGCATTCAATTAAATCCATCGAAGATTTTAGAGCAAAACTTATTACTAAAAGGATTTAGATCCAAAAACCGTTCCATTAGCTAATTCTTGACATAGAAATAACTAACTATATAACTACTGAAACTGCAAAAAAATACTTTCGATCTCTTACACTATTATATTAGTAATGAATGATGTTTAGTGCAGTGCAGTAACACCAATTTTTTTAAGACACGAAATTTTAGTTTACAGACGCAGTTAAAAACTAGTCTGTACGAGCTTTAACTCGCTTTAATTTGAATTTATAAACGGAAGAATAATTTTATTTGGTTAAAATTTCATTGCAGTTTCTTCGTTCATTTTCTGGTAAGTTGTTTAATAATGGCACTTAGTCTCTCAAAACGACTGAGGTAAGAAGTAACTCATTTTTTAACTCTCTATAATAGGAAAATGAGGTTTAAAAATGGGAAGAAGTAACTTTAAGTTCTTACTCTCTTCAGACCTCGCTTTGCTACCTCAGAAAGCTCTTTAGCCATACAAATATCCGGTCTTTGCTAAACAAACCGCGAAAAAAATATATCCAGCACTCTCCAATCTTATACGTTATGCCGACAATGCTACATGACTCCTCATAATTTAACAATAATTACTGCTTTTAATTTATTTGTAACATGCAGAAAATGCAGTAAACACGTTTCTTCGAATTAAATGTTGTTATAAAAACTTAAAATTAGATAACAGATTAAATAAATGTTCAAACTGTAAATTAAAAATATTCAATTTTTAAATTAAACGCCATTCTTTAAACTCAGCAGTTTTATTACTTTATTTTATGCTATAAATAACAATTGAAGTTGAAAATCGTAAATTTTTGTTTCCATTACTATCAATGTTCGTAAAACAGCCCTTTTTCTTTGCTCTGAGAAACTGAGCACTGCTCAGAATGTAACACCTCTAATCCCTTTTTCTGCAGCCGATGCCCCAAGATTTCTTTTTTGTTAACGCCTTTGTAACAGGTTTCCCCTCTTTGTACCCGTACAAGGGAACATCCCTTCACGACAAAGAAGCAGAAACGGAAAGTCATCTGAAATCTGAAGTTACTTTCGACGGAGAATAACCCCCCCCTCAACGATGTCAATTGCTCCGTAACAGTGATATCCTTGAAGAACCGCACAAAGTGGAAAAGTAGGCGTATTTACTTTTTGATTTCTAGAATTCAGCTATTCTACTGAAGCTTAAATGTTAATTGGTATCGTTCCAAATTCTATTCCAGTTAGGAGTTCCAGTTCCAAATCAACCAGAATGCTCTAAGTGCATTATTAAAAATTCTGAAGTACCATAAATGCTTTAACAATTTACCAAGTGGTGCGCGTACACACCTAGGAATTCCTTTACAAAAAGAATGGCGAATGGCTTAGAAAATGAAATTAAAAAATGTGTAGCCTTCAAATTTTGCCTCAATTATATTGTATAGAAATAGCAATAAATATTGATAATTTAGCCATATTCAAATCAAATAATAATCCACTTTGCCCGATTTTGGTGAATATTATTTCCATTAAAAACGTATCGTGGGTGCATATTATGTAGTTCAAAACCAAAAGCTAATGAATTTTTAAAAGAATTTATGGACGAAACTGTGAAATTATCTAATGAAGATATTAACTTCGGAAATGAAAATAAAATAAAATTTTCTCTGACATATATTATATGTGACGCGCCAACAAAATCATATATTTTGTGTACTAAAGGTCATACTGGATATTCAAGTTATTCGAAGTGCAATATATATGCAGTATGTTAACAACAGGATATGTTTTCCAGGATCTGTTGGTGAACTACGTCAAAATACCGATTTTTTAATGTCTCAAAAAGAACTGACTGATGACTATTACCACAACGATTTTCCCATTTTAAGGAATATTCCAAATATAGAGCTAATAAATATTCCATTAGAGTTTATGCGTCTTGTGTGCTTAGGAGTTAGTACGAAAAATAATTACTATTTGGATAGGCGGAGGCAGTTACAAGTACTATTACCACATAAAAATGTTGAATTAATTTAAAAAAAATTGACTAGTTTAATGTCTTATGCACCAATTGAATTTGCGAGAAAACCAAGGACCCTAAAGAATTGAAACATTGGAAAGCTGCAGAATACCGCAGTTTTTATTGTACACTGGCCAGTTGTTTTAAAAGAAATTTTAAACAAAAAGTTTTATGATCATTATTTACTACTTCATATTTTGATTAGACTGTTATGCGAAATACAGAATCAGACGGCAATTCATGAATACGCACAGTCTCTATTAAATCTCTTCGTTGTAAATTTTGGGCTTTATTATGGAAATCAGTATATTTCTCATAATGTTCACGGCCTACTGCATATTTGCGAAAATGTAAAAATTTTTGGACCGTTAGATAATTACAGTGCATTTAAATTTGAAAGCTATATGCCTTCTATAAAAAAATTATTAGAAAATCTTCTGCTCCATTACAGGAAATACGAAGACGAACTCATGAGCTGTTTAATAATTATTGTAGACATCAATAATGATTCAATCAACGTAACCGACTTAAGTTCAGAATTTCAAAATTTACACTCATCTGGTCTACTATTTCAAGGTTATTAAATGCTTAATTTTATTATTGAACTTTGAATACAAATTAACTGACGTCAGAAGTGATTTTGTAGAATAATTTAATTATAAATATATTGAAGAATTCAGTTTTGGGCTATTAAATGGTTAAAATGATCGACAGATATTTAAAGCAAAATTTTCTCCTGTAATATTTTGAATTAATAATTTATTTTAAGTCCCTTGTTCAGTTTTAGATATATTTACACATTATTAAATAAATTGAAATTCAGATAAAAAAATAAGTTGTATAAATATTCTCAACATTTCTTATTTTTCCATAGTAGCCATACAAGGAGGACCTCAGATTATCTGTGGAAAATAAGTAGGTCATCACAACACTTTCGCACACTTTCACTGGAATGCAAGGAAGATGCCTGAGGATATACTGGGTTGTGACATTAGGGCAGTATGTATTTAATAGGGGCAATATGTATTTAATAGGTTAAAGAGATATTCCGGGATATAATACCTAGTATTTCAAATCCTGATAGCATTCCATATGCTGTCGATAGGACCTAGATAGGATGTCCTAAGCATATACTGGGATGTGACTTTAACCACTCGGGAGAGTGGAAACTGGGATAATACGGAATGTTCTGAGGATGTAATAAGTAGGACGTTAAATCCTAATAACATTCCATACGCTGTCGATGGGACCTAGATAGGATGTTCTGAGGATATAATGGGACGTGTTTAGGAGGTTAGTGGGATATCCCGGGATGTCATGAGGATATAGTAAGTAGGTTTTCAGATCCTAATAACATCCCGTACTCTAGCGGTGGGACTTAAGTAGGATGTCCTGAGGATATACTGGGATGTGACATTAAGCACTCACGAGATGTGTTTAGAAGGTTCGTGGGATATTCCGGGATGTTCGGAGGATGTGTGCATATCCCGCGAGCAACATCCTCATTTTATGCCGAGGATGTTTTTGTGCTATGTGGGTAATAAGCTAAATGAGTTAATGTATTTGTTACTTTATTATGTAAAGACTATTAGGTTTTTAAGGAGCAAAAACACAAAAAGGTAGTGATATGCTCTACGGGACTCGAATCACGCTTCTTTCACGGTAACTGTACGTGGTCCAGTTACACGACGAGAGCGTGCATGGGAGGAATAAGATAATTCCTTATAATTCGATAAAATACGTGTTGATATTTGTTTCAGATTATTAATTTATATAAATTGTACAGTAAATCACTAGTAACTACTTTAATCTCAGAGTTACGCACACATGTTGTTAGATATGCGTAGTAATAATAAATCTGACTAGTATTTTATATAATAGATATAAAAACTCTTTTCTAAAATATATAAGCAACTTTTCATTAAAATTTAACACAAAAATTTTACTAACGAACTTTTTCTTTCGAAATTTCTAGTCTTATAATATACAAGCACTAGGAGAAAACCGATCCTCAATAGCTGAACACAAAATACAAAATAAAACAAAGGTCTTACATCTTCTGAAGCGGGCATCAATCAATCAATCAATATATCCAATTTCTATTATACAAATACAGTAACCTCTCATGGAATACGGACAAGACACCAGAGGCAAAGAATCATTACTTACTTTAAAGGAAAGTTCTAAGTTTTCTCCACCCCATATATCGAATCCGCTGTCGTATGTTCCAAGTTTCTCAAAAAACCTCTTGTCAATGGAAAAGAGACCTCCGGCCATAGTGGGAGACCTAAAGGAAAAAATCAATAAAACTGAAGTCAATATTATTTTTTCCCTTTTTAATAGGCTCTTTGTTTTCTACAAGAAAAAAATGTTGAGGAACTGCATATGCTTTCGGATATATGTATGAGGGAAAACAGAAAAAAAAGCTAAAGCTTATAAACATACTGAACAAATATTTTCCTTTTTTATGTGTATATACTCAGATCATATCGGTAAGATTCAAGAATTACATTCAGATACAATAGGTTATTTTTATTTTTTAACTTTTGAGCTCGTTCGAGATTATTTACTTCAAAAAGACATATTTCATATATGACTCTGGCTAATATTTCGCAGATGCTGTACGTGCAATATGATAAATTCTCCTGCCCCCAAAATAGAATGATGTATGGAATGTTTTAAAAATCTAGCAAAAAAAAATTATTGAGCAACATATATATTTTTCTGAGCATTAATCTTGTAAATTTGGATCCAGTCTCTCTATTAAATTCAATTATGTGACAAACTCCTATTTGCAGGTATAAATTATACAGTACGTATCCATAATTTTAAGATTTATTTTAACAAATTCCAATAACCCTATCAAATGGCATTTAATAACATTTATTATTAACACATTGCAACTTTTTTCTCCAAAAACTCCTGGCTTATGGCCTAATCTTTGAATGTAATTAATCCTTTGTTTTCATTTGACCCAATGGATATGTGCAGTTATGGGTTCAAAAGCTGAGTAGTATAGAAAAACAATAAACGTTTTTCAAAGCTTAAAAAGCAGCAAAGGAGATAAGTGTCGAAAGCATTTGGGACTCAAGCATTAACACAATCCAGGGCTTTTGGTAGGTATACGGACAGCTTTGTGATGGACATAAAGATGCAAATGATGAACCGAGGCACCAAGATCACGGTTCGGAAAAATTCAAAGAAATTCTTCAATAAATGAAATCTTTAATGCACGATGAATTTCATGTTTTATAGAGAGACATCACTGAAAGACTTCTGAAAAGAAATAAATGCGCTAAAAAGCTCAATTGACTAATTGATTTCTGCTGCATGGCATTTAGTGTACCAATTCCTTTCTCCTCAAATACTTTGTAGAGACATTAGGTGTTTTCAAGCAGGAATCGTGAAAAATGAGCAATGCCCTCGAGGGGCTCGAACCACGGACCTCTCGAATGCGCGTCGAGCGTGCTGACTGTTATACTACGAAGGCACGCCAAGAAGGTGGAAGAAAGAAATACCTTATAACTTCACTTTCCATAATTCTATTCTCATCAAGCAGTTTCTAGCAAAGACATGTTTTGCAATTCTTAAATACTGTTCTACAGATTGGAATCTACAAACTTCAGGAAACTTAAGTCTGACATTAGTGATCAGTACATTAATAGAGCAAAAGAGATTCAGATAAACCGTAGCCAAAACATTAACAAGTACCATTCTGAAATATGAGTTGTAGGAAAATAGCCAACACATCTCTAAACGTGCTAATAAACGTTCTACAGACTTAGAACGATTGTATATACTATATAAAAAAATGTTACTTAAATTAGATTTTGTACGCATTTAGTCTTAAATTTCTGTAGATAGTTCGTAGAATGTTGAATCCATAAGACAATGTTAGAGCTCTGATAAACGCCAGCAACATATAACCATTATCAAGTACTTTGGTTTTCACATTAGAAATGATATTTTAAAAGTGGCAGTTATCTCTAACATTAGTATATTGATCTATTGATCGTATAATTTACTATTACTTTTAGCTTAAAAATTTTTATTGGGTTTAATTTTTAAACGCAGACATTTGCTGCACTAGTTAAATTTCTATAGTAAACTACACATTATTTATCAATCAAAATAAACTTTTTAAGCATAAAATGAGGACATTTAGTTTTACTTTTTTAGGTACAAATCATCCTAAAAATCAAATATTCATGCGAATAAGTTCTAGATAATAAATTCCTAATTATTTTGGCTTTATAATACATTATATAGTTATAGCATATTATATAATTGTAATATATTTACATAATATATTGCAACGTATTTGCTTTGGTTTTATAATATGTCTCAGCATTTTATTCTTGTCGGAAAAAAAACGAAACGAAAAAGAACGTTGTTTATTATTTCGGTGAAATAGAACGGAAAGCTGGAATTTATGATAAAATACATCAATGAAATGATATGAATGAAACTATAATGAAAATATGGATTGGAAAATTACAGTAATATTTTTTTAAAATTTTTTTTTCAGTGCAATTGTACACTTCTAATTTTTATTTAAAAAATATAACATATAATTAAACAATAAATTAATGTTTTAAATAAATTAATCAATTAATTATTATTTTAAATAAATAAATTAATTAATTAATATTTTAAATAAATTAATACATTAATTAATATTTTCCAATTTGTACATATTACAATTTTAATTTTAAGGCTGTTGCATTTATGCACATTTCCAAGGCTAAATTCGCAATTACCTTCACTAGTCATAACTAAAAGAAATAAAAACAATCATAATCATAGTTTATTTTAAATATTATTTATTTAACTATAATAGATACGTATCGAAACACATAAATCAATTTTTAAGCTTTTTGTCTAGGAAAAGTATCCTCAATGACGTATTAAGCATTCCTTGATATGTGAACGTGCAATCTCTACTTTAACCAAATGAAATTTTTAATTAATTGAAATATACTTATTGTTAATTAAAATTATCACATTTTATGAAGAATAGGCACACTAATAATTCACATAAAATTTCTTTACAATGTCAATTTTCAACAAAGAAAAAATTAAAATCTGCGTAAAGGAAGCAATAATTTAGCATATAATGTCCAATAGTCGCAGAAATGTTAAGCAGCAAATAATTATTTAATGACATACAGCCTGGATTTTATAAATTCATAAATTAAACATAAACCGCTTCTAGTGTTAACAAAATAAAAATTCAAGTTAAAGCACGAAAACACGAAGATTACTCTTCAAAATTATTACCCAATGATGGCGATGAAACGGCATTAGTGATAATACGTTTTCCTAAATAAGTTAAGAAGTTTAATAAATGTTTCCTATTCAGAATGTCTAAGGACAGTTGCTTCATTCGTCCCGTTTTTTCCCCCAAATATAAAAGCTACTGGCATGCATCAAAAATAAGGTCAGCTTTGCGGTCACAACGACTACGATGTTTTCCGTTGATGGCAGCTAATGTCTTCCTCGAAGATATATCTAAAACAGGATTCGTTTATATAATACAATAATACAACTTTAGTTTATACTGCAAAAACAACCTTTGAAAATTTACTTTGAGCTGTTTATAACTGTCTTAATTTCAATATATTTTTTTTCTGTTGTGATTTTAAAGTACATCATATTCGCTTCAGAATTAACGTAAAATATTCAAGGGCACAAAAAAAGGAAAGGTTTTATATTTTAATTTACGTTCAAAGGGGCTTTTTTAACGTTTTGCGTATTACCTTTATTTATTAAATATCATGTTCTTCGCACTTAAATCAGAAAATTCAGTTCAACAGTAATATCACAAAATAATTTTAAAAAGAGCATATCTTTAGAATACACAATTCCGCGCGCTGCAGATAAAAAGTTTTTTTCCCGTAGAGTGCTGCCATTGCTCGCTTTTAAATAGTTTGAGCTTGTTCATCAAAAATTCTTTATGTTTTACAAATTAAAATTTTACAAAATATGAAATAGATAATAAAACAAATTCCAAATTTAGGCTTCTAGATGCGCATATTCGGGTGGAAACCTACGTTATTCAAAACTGGATGGCTCTAGGTACCGTTGTTTTATCACATTTGGAGAAATATACATACATTTAAGCAGATACTTCCTTGTTTAATTTCTTTAAATATAATACAGGACTGCAAGATTTGGTGGCAACTGTTTGAAAAGTGATTTTAATGTTTCCAACGCAAAATCGCAAAACGAAAACAATAGTCCTTCGGGAACTAAAGCCCCTTTGCACTAAAAAAAACACAGAATTTACCCGATTTATAATGACCGCTGAAATATGTTAATTTACGCCAGGATGAAATCCCAAGAAAATTTCGGGAGTTCTCCATCTGTAATATAAATACGTATTTTCCCCAAAATTGCTTCTACAGATGCATCAATTCACTTAGGTAGATAATCCTCTGGCGTACTTTCCTTTAAAATAATAATTTTCCTAGTTCATGCATAGATAGCAATTAATCACACCCTGAATCAGTGTTTGGTGTAGCATGCAGCTAATGACCTGCTTTACAGGAATATAATGTTAGGAAATAAACGTTCTGCTGGAGTTTTTTTATTTGATTCGAAAGCAGAGCACATACAGTTGCTTCAGGGAAGAGATGCTTTTGAGGAGGACCTTTTAACGTGAACATGTTCACATTCAGCTTACACATAAAGGAAATCACGAAAATGTCTATGCAGCCAGCAGTTGATTAATATATAGACCGGAATGAATTATCACCGTTTCAGCAGCCGCGGGTGGGCTCAAGGATTTACTGAATGATAAATGTCCATGTTTTGATAGTGAACAGCTTAGCGAAGGATTTAATGAGGATTGCTGTTTCTCTGTTTTCATTGCATAGATCAGTTAAATGTGCACATTCACAACAAAGCATTAGTTGTTTCTGTACTTAAACTATTATTTTAAAATAGATAGTTTCCTAACTTTATAGTTTCGTTAGACAAAAGTAGTAGATATTAACTAATGGATATTGATTTTATTTACCTCTGCACGCGATATTCTTGGTTTGGTAAATTAAATATGAAAACAAATGGGACTGGCAATAACAAATTCATATAGAAACCTAGTCAATGCACTGTTAGATTCTAGATAAAAAAATTGGCACATTCAAAAACAGAAATTACAGCCTCATTCCTCAGACAAGGGAATTTTGAAAACGAAAAGAAAAAGCGAACTAAAAGATAAACTAAATCAGTTAATTTCATTATTATTGTAATAAATCATTTTAATGGCGTTTGATTTTCAAATATATTCAATATACATGTGATTTCTGGAAAATACAGCATTTTTATGCAATTTGTGATAAAGATGAAATACCTCCATTAGATGAATGACGGCACAAAATTTGTTTTCATCAAAGTCTTCTATATAAATATTTTAGCACTGTACCTTTCTGCTATATTAGAATTGCTGCAATATACATATGCTATACAAAGTGATTAGCGTTCAATACTAGAATTATATTACGTACTTTGAAAATCATTCATATTCAATGACAAAAAATCAATATTTTCTTATACCTATTACAGTCATTCAACAAATGAATGAAATCTGTACAAAACTCTGAAACAAGACTGCTTCTGCAAGAAGCAATATCTGAGATGAACTACATTCTTATTGTATATCCTCAAACGGAATT
This sequence comes from Stegodyphus mimosarum, assembly GCA_000611955.2. Classification (NCBI taxonomy): domain Eukaryota; kingdom Metazoa; phylum Arthropoda; class Arachnida; order Araneae; family Eresidae; genus Stegodyphus; species Stegodyphus mimosarum. The sequence goes on from KK117522.1 coordinate 387,202, forward strand.
TCAAGTTCGCATCTTCTCTCAATTTCATAAGAGTATCTGGATATCAAAAGATAATTCATATCTTTTGTTTCCGGAAAACCTACACTAGAATTGTGACCTTTTTTTCGAAATTTTCTCACAAGAGAGGAAATAACTATATTTTTCTATCATTTCAAATACCATACATTTGGCATCCTGCATTATCTAGGAGAACTAAATAAAATCCCCAAAGTTTGCATAAGAAATTCTGTATATTAGGTAGAAACAAGTACAAATCTTACTGTCATGCTGTTCAAGGAAATTTTATTTGTTGCTTATCAAGAAACGTAAGTACATTTTGCGCCGTTAACCGATATTTTCTTCCTATTACAAAATGATGGAATATAGCAATTCAAATTATGCTACGATTTAGCGTTGAAACTTTCCCTATGTATTCTCCAGATTGTTCAGCTACCAACTTTGTCTCAGGGTGAAAGAAACTAGTATCACTTCAAGTTATAATAGCTCGTAAAGAAACTTTATATCACTATGCAAATTTCGTATAAACGATCATCAAACTCTACTACATTAAACAGAACATGAGTGTCTTTTTGGGATGACACTCGTTGCGCCATTACCTTCTTGCGTTCAACTATTATATATCTTAATATAGTGGTGTACAAATGTCCTTCACAACAGCAATGCAAAAACTATTTGTATTATTTTGGGAAGCTCTATCGTTAGAAATGTATTTTCAGATGAATATTTAGGCAAACAAAATTTGTTTAAAAACTTCTGCGTAATTGGTACTATTGCGATTAAAATGAATCGGAATTGATTCAGTTCAAATATAAAATGTCCAAAGAATTATTTATGAATTGTTTTCAGAAGTTGCTATTTCCTTTTATTTATTTGTTTACGATGAATAAATAATTTTTACTTTCACGATTTCTGCTTAATGCACAACTAATTGGACTTGCAAATAATAACTACATACGAAGACTATATACAGAATAGAAAATGATTAAAATTTCAGAAGAATTGAATGATATATTTCAGAGTTGCATAGTTACAAAGTAACGAGCTCAATAAGGTGTTGACCCGCATCTAGCCTGGATGCAAGCTGCCACACGGCGTGGCATAGACTAATAAAGTTCACAGATGGTCTCGTGTGGTATTTCTTGCCACATTTGCTCCAATTGTCGGACTAGGTCATCAGCATTCCCTGGTAGATGCAGTCGCCTTCCCATCATATCCCAGGCACGCTCCATGGGAGAGCGATCTGGCTATCTGGCTGGCCAAGGATGTGTTTAACAAGCTGTAAGGCAGTTTATAGCTACACATGCCGTACATGGCCTGGCACTACCTTGCTCAAAAATAAGGCCAGGGTAGTGCAAACGAACGGTAGCAAAATAGGTCTCAGAATATTGTCGATGTACTGTTGTGCTGTAAGTGTAACTCTAATGAAGACCAAAGGGATCCGGCTTTCAAGGGAAATGGCACCCCAGACCATAATTCCTCTTCGAGGTCCTGTGTAGCGTGCAGTAGTGAAAGTACGATTGGCATGTCGTACTGGCTGTCTCCAAACACGTCTTTGATGATCGTCACGACACAGTTGGAAGCGGGATTCGTCGCTAAAGACTATATGGCCCCAGTCAGCATCATTCCGACCTAGTCGAGCCAAGCACTGTAATCTGGCTCGACAGTGCAGTGTGCAGGCGTGAGTGGCAGGTGGCGTAATGGTCGGTACGAGCATAGATTTCGCTCTATCAGCCGTCTGTGAATGGTCATATGGACACTCGTGGACGGGTCGCACGTCTGATGGTCGATAGCGATGAATCAGGCGCTGTGACTGCTGATCTGAAAATCACTCTCTTCTCCCGATCTGTTGTGGCCCTATGTCGACCGCTACCGTCAAGACGTTGGAAACTGATATTGTCGCACCCATTCTTCGCAGCATCTTCTAATCGCCGCATCGCTTCGACTCATATGACGAGAGTTTCTCCGATTTGACCAAGCTGCCTATTTCAATCCAATGATACGACCTCTTTCAAACTCTGACAGTTGCTCGTAATGAGACTGAATCGTGCGGTGAGGCATTTTTTAGTCGCTGAAGGGAATCCTCAATCGCAATGCGACAGAAACTTTTAACAACAGTTCAAAAACTGCTCTTCTTATACTATACATCTGCTGGATGCGCTGTTCGGATGCGCTGAAGATCGCACTATTCATTCATTCATTGGACACCAAATTTTAATCATTTGCATATTTCATCAAAACATTTAAGAATACGAAATTTCAAAGCACTCGGATGATTTATTCTTGGTGCGTCGATTTTTTTGTTGTAGAGTGTAAATGGAACTGCTTGTTCCCGAACCTAACGGCTGAACTTCAGAACTTATTTAATAATTGGCGAGTTATCCCTGCTGTTACTGCTTAACTACTAAGATATAAATTAAGATTGAAAGTGAAATCCAGCACATAATGTTATTAGCCACAGCTAGAGATAATAAATATCCTTAAAATTAGGCACAAACTGAATTGTGCGACACCTCGTCGACTTTATTAACATCTACCATCTGGTTTGTTGAAGATAGAAGATAATATTTGTTGATTTTGATTGCTTTGATTTGGTTTGGTTTATTTGGTTACGACAAAGCACTCGAGGGCTTAATGCCTAAGGGTATAGATGCCTTCATGGAGGACTTTCTAAGGGAAACTAGCTCATATACAAGTTACACATTGATGAAAACTATAAAAACGCTCTTGCAGTCAGCCTGTTCGCCTGGATGGGAAACCTGGACCGAACTACCAATGTTCAGCGACTGATGGGCATTTTGTTGAAGTTAAAGATAAGGTTACAACAACAAAACCTACGCAGATGGATAACATACTTTGAGAACCTGAACCAGAACTACCTAACTTTCTAACACTTACCGAACTCTGTCAATACCTACAACATTTATCAATTCCTTCATTACCAGCATGTTCTGCAGCTGAATGGTAATAATCCACAAGGAATCCTATGAGCTCCTGATTAACATTGCATCCCAGTTTTAAACTATTCTGCTTGCCGTATATTTTGATCTGTCTCTGTTCCCAGCAAGTATTTTGACGAAGTAAGACGCATATGAAAGACCTTAACATAAAACTCATTGTTAGTAAACTTTAAATTAAAAATGTCACTAATTCCCGGTCAGGAGTCCTTTTGAACTGCCCTCATTCGTAATCCACGCGTGTACTTAAAACATCTATAGAGGATTGGAAAAAAGAACAGCATATATACATTTCGTCCGATAGGATTGTTTTGAAGAGTATGTAATAAATATTGACCAATAAATCGAAATCTTTAAATACACTCTTAGACGAAAAAAACGACGCACCAAGAAGGCGTTATCCGAATGGGACGAAAATCGGTAGAAATGATGTACATGTACAGAAAAACAAATGATTACTATTTGAGAAAAATTGGATGATTTGTGGAAGTGATAGAGCTTCATAAAGAGAAAAAACTCAGTAACGCGTTCGTCCACCTCTGGCCCGTATGCAAGCTGTTATTCGACTTGGCATCGATTGATAGAGGTTGCGGATGACCTCCTGAGGGATATCGTGCCAAATTCTGTCCAACTGGCGCCTTAAATCGTCAACATCCGGAGCTGGTTGGAGGACCCTGTCTATAATTCTCCAAACGTTCTCAACAGGAGAGAGATCCGGCGACCTTGCTGGTCAAGGTAATGTTCGGCAAGCAGTAGAAACATGTGCAGTGTGGGGGTGGGCATTATCTTACTGAAATGTAAGCTCAGGGTGGTGTGACATGAAGGGCAACACAACGGGCCTTAGAACTTCGTCGACATACCGCTGTGCTGTAAGGTTGCGACAGATGACACCCAATGGGTCCTACAGTGAAATGAAATGGCACCCCAGACCATCACTCCTGGTTGTCGGCCTGTCTGCCGGAAGACAG
>KK117523.1:2727-14586 GCA_000611955.2 Stegodyphus mimosarum
GGATTGTTGACAAGAAATTCATTAAAAATCTTCCAGTCAGTCCTTTTAGTAAATTTAGTGTCAGAAACTTTGTTTGTGCCTAGAGTGGCGACAACAGGTATATGATCGGAAGTGAGTTCCATTTTTGTCTCAAGATAGATGGGGATAGAGGTAGTAGAGATCAGAACATCAAGAATGTCCCCTCTATTAACTTGACTAGGAAGGTAAGTATACTCGGAAGGAGCGTAGAAGTAAACTGGATGATTATTGATAAAATTAAAAAGCGTATTGCCATTTCTATTAGTCCGTCTGCAATTCCATTCAACATTTTTGGCGTTTAAATCGCCTGCAAGAATAATTGGTTTGTCAGTAGGAAGTAGGTCAGCAAGAATATTCTCATCCTGTGAGCATTTGGGAGGATTGTACATAGCACTAAAGTAAACAATGCCAAAAGCTGGAAGTAAAACTGAAACAGTGATTAAATCGTGGCCATTTCTACGATCTTCGCAAATTTAGCAAGATTGAAGAGAGTTCTTGACAAAAATAGCTGCGCCTCCACCTTTGTGGCTGAGTCGATCACAGCGGTAACATCTGTAGTTCGCTAAATTTGTGCGATTACAGGGACTGACGTGCGTCTCAGTGATCATTGCAACGTCAATCTCATGAGTGATAAGAAAGTTCTGGAGCTCCTGTAGCTTGGGGAGAATGCTTTGTGCATTCCAGATCATAACTTGTATTGGAGCTTTAGTGAGATTGTGATGGCCCATTGTCGGAATGCGTATTTGAAGAATTTTGCTGATTATTGTTGTTGGCCTGCTTAATTTGTTGAGTGATTTGTATGAAAATTGCATTTTTAATGATAGAGACTAACTCTGCCAGGTCCGAGAATATCTTTTTAGCTTCACTGATAGTTTCATTGTAGGTGCCCGTCGATAACGCCTGGGCGTAGGATTTTCCTTCGATAACTCTGCTGGTATATGTTTTTTGTTTATCTTCCTTACGTTTGGGAAACTTCACGCAACCTTTGAAGCTCGATGTATGATTTTCACCGCAGTTCGCGCAGCATAATGGTTTATCTTGCTTGTTTTTATCCGGACAGTCTCGAGATTCGTGATTTTAAGCACAACGCACGCAGCGGGGTTGGTAATTACAGCCAGCCTGTGTATGATTGAAATCTTGACATTTAAAACATTGAATCGGGCCTTGACGACCCTTATATTCAACAAAGGTGGCTCTTAATCCACATAAAAATTTTTCAGAGTAGATTTTTCCTGATTCTGGTGTTTTTCTAAGTGTTAATAGAAAAATGGGAGTTGAGTGACTTCTCCATTCCTGCGCCTGGTCATTTGTTTTATATCGATAACAGTGTAGCTTAGTGCTTCAAGATTTTCTTTAATTTCTTCAATTTCAGTAGTACGTAAGAGTCCTTTAATCACAACTTTGAGATTTTTATCTTGGGGGAGAATGTACGAATGATGTTCCACCCCAAGCTCCTTGAGTGTTCTGACGATGCCACGATAGCTGTCAGGATCAGATGTGGTGACTTTAATCCCGTTTGGGATGGTTTGTCCGATAAAGTCATATTTTTGTTGCATAAGTATTTTACGTAATTTACTGTAAGTAAATTTATTTTCTTTAAGTATAATAGGTGGTAGACGGTTAGATTTTGGAGTAGTAGCCTTATTATTGTCAGAATTGTCTTTGGTATTATCAGGAGTATCGTCTTCAACATTGGTGGTGTCCATGGGCGGATTATCCGCTTGTTCACTGGTAGTTTCCCTGTTAGCAAGCTTATCCGCATAGCTCGTGCCCGTAATTGGGGTATTGCAGTTTGTCCTGACATTTTGTAAGTCATTTTTACAAGCAAATGAATTAAATTGTGTTAATTTAATTTTCTTAGTAGCCTGACGTGGGTTCCTGTGCCTGATAGTTTGGTCGCCTCTACGTTTCGTAGTAGCCTCTTCATCAGAGCTAAGAGCTTTATCAAGGGTCAGTTCTTCATCAGTGCAAGTTGAAGAGTCTTCATGTAACTTAATGGGGCTTCTACCCCTATCATTTTCTGAGTAAGAGTCATTTACAGCTTGTGTGCATGTGCTACGTGTAGCCTGTGAAATATCCTGACATGATGTGTGCTGTTCGTTAAGTACCTTAATCATGTCTAGCGAACTGATGAGAAATGTGTAGAATTTGCTTTCAATATCCGTGAATTCACCATTTTGTTCCTTAATTTGTTCTAATTCCTTAATTTGTGTGTGATAGAACTCAATCAGTCTTTCCATGGTGGAATGGGAATCCATCGCACCGAAAAGAATTCAAAATCCAGCGCCCTGAATAAATAGGAGAGCCTACGCCCTGGAACCAGGCCCACACGAAGGTGTCCTGGCAGACAGATGGGTAGGCGGAAGTTTACTAGGCACCTGACTCGTACCTGACAGCACGAGCTTGGGTGTAACTAAGTAAACATTAAAATCCAATCCAGAAAATCGCGCCGCAAAAAGGCAATAAATTTAACATTAAGTAATCCAGAAAATTAAGCAGCAATTGAAAACCAAACCAGCAGTCAGTACGCTTGGCAAGACACCGCGTAACCAATCAAAATTGTTATCATAAAGTCCGTTTACTGTCAGCCAATCAGAATGAAGCAGTAGTAAAAATTGATTGTAGCACGACAATCAGAAAATACTCACCAAGAGCATTAAAAAATGCTTTTTACAATTATATGCAAACAGGGACAAGTTTAAATCGACGAAGTTAGAGGCCAACACAAAGGTCAGTCAGTGCAAACGATGATAAGTTCGGATTTGGTGGGAGCAATCGCTCAGCCGTCCTTTGCCTCACACAGCTTCCCTCCCATTTATGTAGTCCAGTTCAGTTCAGTTGAAGTGGTTTTGGCAGCGTATAGTAGTTTCACTACTTTAACTGTCGCTTTTGGATAGTTTAGAGCAGGCGATGGTAAATAGAAAAATAAAGGCGAAAATCGCCACGCCTTATCGGCGAAGCTAGACTAGCACTCATGGTGCGAAGTTGAGAGTAGAAAAAGATGTTTGCATCTGGGAAACAGTCTGCTGTTCTTACCGGTAACCAATCAGCATCGTTCAGTTGGAAGTTGAGGGATTCGTCGAGGCTCGTCACGTGAGAGGTCACCCTCTCGCGAACTAACCCCGAAGAATGCTGCTTTGGAAACAGGATAACCTGTAAATGAAAAATTAAAGTTTTCATAGTTACTTAAAGTCTTGTACTGCTGGGTAGAGATCTATGGCATTTCGGCAAATTTAATAATAGCCATCAGAGCTTGAAATTCAGCTGTGAGTTTTCCAAAGGTGGTTTTGGCTTCTTGAATTTGTTGTACATAAGAGATGGTGCTTTTCAGAAAGTCAGTGATAGTCTGATCCTGAGTTTGGGTCGAAATTGCATTAATTATTTCTTGCGTGGCTATCGGCTTGCTGCTTTGAGTTTTCTTAATTTTTTCAGAGTATAGCGGCTTCGCTTTTCTGTTTTCTGTTTGCTCGTTCTTAGTTAGTTGCGGAAATTCTTCTTCCGTGAGTTTGAATTCAGGTTTTCTGCGTGTTTTATTTTTCTCGAATCGGCGTTTGTATGCGCTGCAGCCTCTGTAGCTACATACATGATCTTGATTGCAGAAGATACAAATGGGTTTATCATTTTCCGTTAATGAGCAGTCCTTACTTCTGTGATTTTTGCCGCACTTGCAACATCTTTCAGGATTAGTGCATAGGTGCTGGGAGTGTCCCCACTCCTGACACCTAAAACACTGTATTGGTCTTTTCTTGGGCGAATATTTTTCTATCCCAATATTTACACTAAACATATTGTTTAGGTTGTGGATTGCATTACCTTCTTTGGTTTTCTTCAGCTCAAGGAGGTAGATGGGGATCTTCTCAAAATTGTATTTTTTACTTCTACTAAATTGCTTAACTTTTAGAATTGGAAAGCCTCTTCTTTTTAGATCTTCGTAGATGTCTTCTTCTTTTATATGATTGGGTAAGTCCTTAATTACCACTCTGAGTGGTTTTTCGTTGGTTAATTGAAAAGTATGGTATGGTATACTTCGCTTGGTTAGAAACCTGGTAGCATTGCGGTAGTCTTCAATATTATTGACTTGCAGATAAATATTATTTCCTCGTGTGTTGGCTTCAAATTCTTCATTGCAGACCGTATTCAACAGCTTGCTTATTTCTATCCAGAGGATATTTTCCTGTTTAAATACTATTGAAGGGGGGAGCTCAGCTGGTGTATTACCTGAATTTTCATTTTCTATGTTTTCGCTTAAATTAGCGAATCTATTCTCACAGCTTATTTCCATAGGGATTTCTGTGTTCCGGGGCTTGGCCGTCTTATTAGGAGACTTCCATTCATTTTCAGTCGATTTCCGTGTTGCCTCTTCCATGAGTTTGTATGGCAGAAAAGTTTCTTCATACATTTTTACTTTGAAGTCCATTCTTTCTTTTTTACTTTCGTGAATTAATTCCTTCAGCACTTGGGCGTAACCTTTTTCTTTAATTCTATTTTCAATTATCTCTGTGGTGAGTACTAGAGGTTCTTTTCTTCCTTTGGGTTCTGCTTCTTCTTTGGAGATCTTGGCTTTCTTTGATCCATTTCTTGGAGGAGTTTTGTGGAAATCCTTTTTCTTTAGAGGGAATGTCCTGGCCGATTTAGGAGAACCTTCAAAAGATTTGATAGAACTAATTTCCGAATCGCTAGAGTCGTCAACAGAGTTTTTGAAGAAACGAGATGACCCAGATTGGGACATCTTGTATGAATATCAGATGTATCTGGAACTAGAACACTAACCGCCTACGGGACTGGATTAGGAACTGCTGTACGTGCGACTCGTTTCGTGTCTCAGCTGGCTATTTTATGTAGTCCGTGGTTCTCCTACCATATATTCATTGCATCGTAACTTGGTTACTGGTAGGCAAAGCTGTATGTAAGTACATACATACAGCTTTGCTGGTAGGGAAGTAACGTTGGCATATAAATATTAACTTGGGAAAATGCCACTAGATGGCTGCACCAGTCAATAAATCCCTTTTTCAAGTTGTATTTCAGTGGCAGGGTGATAGATCAGGAATTGATAAAAATTAATTTAAATTAAGAAATGAAAAATGGAATAATTGTTTGTTTACTGCTAAATAACTGTAATTGTGTATATTCATTTTTTAGACAAAGTGTGTTAATTTTCAGATTTCTTTTGTATTATTTGTTTGTATTCTAAATTTTCATATGTAACTGTGATTTGTGCGTTCTCTTAACTGTAAGCTGACATACATAGATAACTACGTGCTGGTTGTTGTGTTGATGTTAGTAAGATGATGTAGCTTAGTTTATGCTGTATAAGCTGTGCTTGTTTCTTTCTCAACTATGAATAAAAAATGTTTAAACAGTACAATTTGCAATGAGTTGAACTAACAGGATTTTATTTATTAACAATTGCAAAAATTAAATTCTTTCAAATCTTTCCGATTTATACGGAATTGGAATTGTAGTGTGTGAACGTACAACCAAACCGATGTCAAGGTAACGTGTTGTGGATGTAAATAAAAGTACACTGGCTCTTAAATATATTTAAGAGGCAATGACCACATCCCCTTCGGCTACCAAAGCTCGGTAGCACTACGTCCATGATTTCCAGATCTATGGTATTCCCCATGTGTAGGAAACAATAAAGAAATGAACCAGGGAAGTACCGATAGCGGAAATCTAGATGCTTCCCCATCGCGGCTGCTGTAAAATATCAAAAATTATCTCACAGTGCCTTACAAAACGCGATGTCGTATTATCAGATTTTCATCGACTATGCAGATTAAGCGAGGACTAGTTCTTATTCTATTTTTATAGTTTAATACAGCGCTAATTTTCATTTTTTTTAAGTAACTTTCTTGAATGTTATGAAAAAACTCACGCAAGTTTCGCGGAACCCTTAGCTGATCACCATGCAATCCTTGAGTTCCGTAAAGCATAATTTAAGACACGCTGTTCTAATACACTAGATCTGCGTAATCCATGGAAGTAGGAAGTAAAAAGAGAAGACCTAACTGGTTTTTCGGGACAACACTCGAGCAGACCAAAACATTTCGTTACTTACCATTAAGACCAGTGGGTTTTGACGTGATTGGAGATAAACAGTTTGTAATTACAAAATAAACCTTGGATCTTGATTTTGCTTCTGACAGTCAACTACTAAAGCGTTATTACCAGTGCATAAATATTATACCAATGCCCATTAATAGTATAGGATTAAATTAAAGGTGTTTTAACACCACGCACAGAGGTAAGATCAATAATTAAGTTTGTATACTAGTTAGTTAATAATTTTAGTAATTGATAAACAATTAAATATAGACACAATACGTATAAATGTGTATAAATTCTTTTCTACAATATTTCTTGAGTATGCGAGAAAAATAAATGTTTAAACAACATTTCGTTTTGAGCGGAATTAAATGCTATACTTTTCCCAGAACAGTTTGATTTGAATGAATTATTTTCATAAGTTTTCGTTAATTACTTAAAAAGAAATTTTAAGGTTATTCCATTTTATTCGGTTAACGATTATAAAAATTAGGTTGAAAGTTTAGTGTATTATTAGTATTAAAACTGCGCATTACTTTTCTATTTACTGAGCTTCTTCCTAAAATACGTTCTCAAACATGAGATTTTAGTTTCTGAGGCATTCATTAAATCGAAAATCTGATTAAAATTATAATCAATGCTCTGTTCGGTTCATTTCAAAATAGAGCACCTTTCATTTAACAGTGACATACGTTAAATATTGCTGCTGCTAATATAGAAAGTACATAAAATATGTAATTTCTATGAATATTTCTAAAAGGAATTTTTTTTAAATATTAATTAAAGTTTGTGACTGAATTATTATAAAATGTAAGGAAATAATTTTTTAATACTTATCAATTTTTTTTATCCTTAATTTCAATAATATATGTTCTAAAATTTTTTTTTAATACTTCCTTTAGTACATATTTCCTACATTTTTCTTTACCCCCCTTTTAACAGATTGCTTTCCAGTACGAAAAATCTTGCTTGAATAATTTTATAAACATTTTTGTCAACAGAATTTCAATTTATGTCTAGAATTAAATTTTAAGTTTTTATATATTTAGATAATATTTATAATCATCATAAAGTTAGATATATTTAATAAATAGATATTTTCAGAGTAGCATTCGCAGAAGTTGATAAATAATTACATTCTTCGTTTCCAAATACATTTATAAATAATTTAATAAATCTTTGCATATTTTGTTAAAGGCAAATACAACCTTTTTACATGGATATGCATAAATACCTATATATGCATATTTAATATTTTTCATTTTCGGAGTGTGCAAATCTTTAATTTCCGGGCATTTACTATATTTTTTGAGTTACGGTAATTTACACTAATTTAGCATATACCGGAATTTTTTACAGAAGAAATATATATATATAAATATGAATTGAATGAAATTGTATGCATTCATGCTGTGTTGATGATGTGTTCTGCACATTGTCTCACGTCAAGGTATACAAGGTCTCAAGGTAGACATGAGAAGTAGATAAGAAGAGTTTGCGATATAAATCAAACAACGACTATAACTTATATTACATGTAATTATTTTTCATTAGTAACATTATTAACAGTGAAAATTTCTTCGAACAGACTGAACAGTATAAAAAGTTTATCAACAGGGTTTTCATTTGCATTAATTTTAGGCATTAGCCGATATTTTGGGAATTACTTTTGACAGGGAAAAACCTTTAAACATATTATTATTTCTTTAAAATGTTTGAAAGTAACTATAAAAGGTTTAAATCCGATTGTTACTACGATATTTAAGTTCATTGATTTTGACTCAGTTCCGCTATTCAAATTTTTATTTTGAGTAATGCTAGTATATAGGTCACTCCCGGTATTACTTGGGATGAGTTTATCATATTCACATTTCTTTCGTCAGGTTTAATTCCGGTTGCTTTGTCGGAATCTTGGTTATACTTAATTAGTTTTGGTAATTTGGGGCAACCCCTGTAGTTGGAAGTATGCCGTGTCTGAAGGCAATTGCAGCACTTAACTATCTCTAATTTTTTTATATGCAGTCACTATCAAATTCGCTGAAACAATCTTGTATTTGGCGTACATTTACTAGAAACACTTAATCGATTTCGAGGGCAGCTACAGGTCCCTCCTCATCAGGAGAACAATATATCTAGAAAGGGTAAGAAACCTCAGTAACGGCTTCTTTATACCCACGCGCGAGGAGGCAACGCCATCTATCGGCAAAATTAATAATCAAGAATTATGTGAATAGAATTTTAAAAGCGCTAGGAAGGACTGGATTAGACTTAAAATAGTTCACTAAACATGCTAAATCTTTGTGAATATGAAAAGCCTCAAGAAAATCCAATTCACCAACGGAAGAAGCTTTTTGGATAATTTTTGCAGATCCAAAGTCAAAATTATGATTATATTCCAACTATGATACGCTATTGAAGACTTGTTAATTTCGCCCTTTGGGACATTCTACTGTAATGCAGTCACTAGTTTTGTGCCATTCCGCCCACTTGACTCAACGAGGTTGATGTTTACATATATCTGTGGCGGAAGTGTTGGCAGTTGTAACACTACACAACACCCCCACTCACTTTGTACTCAACAATTTCAACATAATAAGGGATAAAATATTTCAAGTCCTGAATTTTTTCCACTCGGGGGATAATTTCCAGTTGGAGGTAAAATAAAGGCATAGGCGCCCGTGTCTTTAATCGATGCATTTGTGAAGTTTTTTGAGCCTGGAAACCAACATTACTAAATTAATCCTTAATTTCGTCGATCAGACAGTTAATTGGTCGTCTTCTAATTACGATCTTGATAGGCCGATTGTATTTGTTTGTAATTAAGTAGCGATTCACATTTTGATCTTCCAGGTATCGAGTGATACAACGGTGAGCATCTTCAGATTTGGGGAAAAAGTTTTCAAAAACTCCCCAGACACTCTGCCTGCGAAGTTTAGGTTTGTTTCATCCATCAGGTTTTCAAAAATTCTGAAAATTTAATGGTAGGTTTGGTCATAATTGGTTTTATTTTGGGTGCTTGCACCGCTATTACATCATCAGAGTCAGTGTCCATAACATTGGAAGAATTTGTATTTACGTCTCTAGCTAAGATTTCAAATTTGTTACTTATAGGTATGTCAGTATTGGGTTTGATAATTGTAGATAGACGAGCCGTACTTTTGGCAACTTAAAACTATCAGCGTCTTGACTGTCTTTAAGACAGCGTTTACTAATTTTCTTAGAAGCCCGTTTAGGCTTAGATCTTTCCGAGGTGACAGTCATAGCCCTAATATCATTTGTAATAATAATACAAACTTTTAATTCTACATTAACAATAGAAGCATTTGCATTATTACTATTAAACACATTTTCATTATCACTATTAACTACAGTATTATCAGTAAGAGTTTTGCACATCTTATCAACTTGCCTAATCGGGAATCATTTCACATATGTTTTCAAGAATACTTTCATCAGAAGAAAGATTTGCATAGTTAGGATTTAATTTGCCGAAAGACTCACCTTGAAGTAGGTGAAGCAATCCGTTAGCAATTCCCTTCTTGTTATGATATTGTTGCGAGCGTACGGGTCCGTAATGGATTAAATGCACAAATCGATAAAACGTTAACAAAATTTATTCTTAACCCATGAAATAAAACAAAATGCTGAAATTTCCTCGAAGATATCCGCACAATATCGCAATATCTCACAGAAGTTTTATTTTAAACTACTAAATATATAAATAGAACACAACTCAAAACACAGGGAAAGCTAATCCGTTCTCACCCCGAACTCCCTACGGTCAATAACAGCACTAAGTAAACAATTCAATTGAGATGTTTTCCTCTGGCTTTTATAAGCTTTTTAATCATGCACGAGAACATTCTCGTATTTTCTCTATTTCTCCGGAAAGCAAAAGAGCACAATTACGAGATATCTATTTATTAAATGTTAAAAGCGCGTGCTCCTCTATTTTTAATTTTTCGGCCTAGCTTTCTCTTAAAACTAGTCGCGTGGAGCATTGCACGGGGAAATGAAATGATTTATTCAATTCTACTGAAAATAGCAAACTAAATACAAAAACCGTAACACTACCCCTTTCCCAAGGACGGCACGTCCCGGGAAGTACAATCCTTGGACAGGAAGCCAAACTTGCCACTAAGGTATCAATGCAACAATAAACATTACATTACAATAATAACTGCAGTAATATAGTATTATTCTTAAATCAAATACTATCAAATACTAAATAAAAACCAAACCAAATACAAATTTAGAAACAAAAAGGACCATGGTCTTATACTATTTACAATTATATACACTGCGTACTATGGCCATAGTAAGGAGCTAACCTTTCGTAATGAACAACTTTAGGTTTAGAGTTGATGACTTATGGATTCTAACCGCACAGCCTGTTTAGAACTGTCTACGGATCATCCCAAGGTGACTGTAATTTCGGTCAGCGTCCTTTCCGTCGAGTCGGATACCACAACCACACTTTGTCTCCTTCGTTGAGTCGGTGTTCAGTGGCTCTCGTGTTGTATCGGGTCTTCATCTTCCTTGTCGCCATGTTGGCTCGCTCTCGCGCAAAATTGTGCATCACTTCAAACCGGGTCTGGAGATCTTGGATGTATTCCTCAGGCGATGAAGGCGCATAAGTAAGGTAAACGAAAGATCACGATGAGGGATAAAGGAAAGATCACGACTGATAAGCATCTCGGATGGAGAATTGCCGGTAGTGTCGGGTTTCTCTTCGTCCCTAGTATGATTTCGGCACCTTTCTGAGCAGGGTCTTTCAGACAACGCATCGGCGTTCCGAGGTGAGGATCCCTTCTGTTGATGGATAGTTAATGTCCTCTGATGCTGAAAACAGTTTCTTGTCTTTGAAGTCCAAGGAAAAATTGTATTCACTTAAAATGTCCAGTCCGTATGCAAGAATCTGTAATATCCGCCACATATGTCGTGTGATGGTAGGCTACTTCCAAGCGTCATGTTCACGTTTAACTTCCCATCTATGTCGATTTTATTACCACAGGCAGTCTGGAACCTAACGCAGGATTGCGTCCAGATGAGTTTATCTTTTAATTCTTGAGCTAAATCAACCACAGGCAGTCTGGAACCTAACGCAGGATTGCGTCCAGATGAGTTTATCTTTTAATTCTTGAGCTAAATCTTTCCGAATGATGGTAACATTAGCTCCTGTGTCAATGATCATGTTGCAAGGAACTCCATCGATGGCACTGCCACCTCTTACTGCAGAAATCTGAAACGCTTTAACCCTCTGGAGGTCTTCAGTAAGTTATTAAAGTATTGTTTCCGAAAGCCTCACCAGTAGTATAAAAATGGGGATTCACCTGCACGGGGTGCGGGGTGTCGGCGTGCGAGAAGTGCCTGATGCAGGTGCACCGTGCAACATCACCAATGACGTCACACAGAGGGCGGGGTCACGAGTAGAGTTGAGTTGTTGGTATACTGCTGATTGAGTTGTAGACTTCCTGCTGCTAAAAGTTAGTTTTTTCAAAATTGGCAACGGGGATTGTTTTTATTGCTCATGCTGCCCTCTCTTGACGAAAAAAGAAAATAATCTATTTTTAAAATGCTCATGCTGCCCTCTAGGGGTGAAAAAGGGAAATAATCTATTTTTAATATTACTAAATTTAATTTACATGTTTTGCTTTTGCTAACATAAATTTTACTGTAGCAAATTAATGTTTGCACAATTTTAAATCCGTAGAAGAAAATTTATGCTTACATTTTCTTTTCACTTTTTTATTTTGCAAATTTTTTCCCCATATTTAATGCTTTTCATAT
>KK117524.1:0-22203 GCA_000611955.2 Stegodyphus mimosarum
TACAAGAAAAACACGCCTCCTGAACACGATACAACGCCCGTTCCTTTTAAACATAACAAGAGGTTTTACTACAACATCAACAAACTCACTACAAGTCCTGGCCGGAGTACTACCACTACCATTGGAAATTCAAATAGAGGCACTCACTGCAACAATTCTACAATTACGAAAACCTGCTTCCTTTGAAGAAACCCACTTCCTTCCCGAAGAATACGAAGAGAAGCCAAGAAAATATCACACACATCCAGCAACTCACCTCTCCAACCTAACATGTAACCTACAACAGGATCCTCCCAAAACTGCCCTCACAGCCTTCACAGACGGCTCAAAAATAGACGACAAAGTTGGATGCAGCGTGACGATATATGCCAACTCAAATATCATCTCTGACTGGCAAGGCCATCTAAGACCTGGAAACAGCCTTCACCAAACAGAACTGACAGCAATTAATGCGAGCATCCACCAATTACTACAAAAGCAAGCCACAGTAATTCATGTCGTCACGGACAGCCAGAGTTCAATCTACGCTATCAAATCACACTGCACCAATTCCCCAATAGCACGACAAATTCAAGACACAATCAACACTCACGACAAGGCATTTATCCTAACATGGACTCGTGGCCATAATAACTGTGAAGGCAACGAAAGAGCTGACAACCTAGCGAAACAGGCAGCGCTAGAACAACAAGGAGAAGAAATCAATATCCCACTACCACAATCATCACTCAAAAGACAACTCAAACACCTCGCACAAGAAGCATGGCAAACTGACTGGACAACAGCAACTACCGGAAGACGGACACATCTGCTCATCCCAAAAGTCAACAAGGACAGAATTACACACCAGTACTATCTAACACAATATATATCAGGCCATGGCCCCTTCCCCACATATTTCAAGGATAGAAACCTCTCCACGTCTGATTTATGTGTATGTGGGGAAAGAGGTGACCCAGAACACTACGCACTGCACTGTCCAACCTCTGCCAACCTGCATATTCGTCACCCTACTCAACCTGGAATTGACTTCCAAAGATTTATCATCAATCATCAAAAAACCCACGTCAACATCAAAAAGATAATCGACCAACTGCAACAACAAGGACTAGAACTCTGCCATCCGTCGTAAAAACTCAATAAGAACCCTACTCCTCCACCAATGACAGGAGTGCCATCACTTTCCATACCCCTACAAATACACCTCAACAAATCAATCATGGCACCTGTATAAATGTTATAAGTATAAAGTAATGTAACTGTATATATGTACACTCACGTTTGTGAAAATTGCAACACCATGAAGGACTTACGCGAGTGAGCTGAAATTTTCAGGAAATGCAAAGTAGCGCATGATATGCAAATGATTAGAATTGCAAATCCGTAGCGCATGCGTATGCTGAGCAGCGCCCTCTGAACGGCTGATGGATCCGAATAAATAGACGGCTGTAGCGAGGCGTGTATGGTTATCGGTGGTTATCTGCTAGTGGTAAACGTTAACTCAATCTGTACTTATGCCTCGTCGACGAAAGAGAGCGAGATTTGAACAACTTACAGAGTTTGAACGAGGGAGAATCATCGGCCTTCGTGAAGCTGGATTGTCGTATCGTGCAGTAGCCTCTCGTGTGCAGCGTAACAGCAGCACAGTGATGCGCGTTTGGAAGCAGTGGACGGACGAGTGTCGGACAACTCGGAAATCCGGGAGTGGACCCCGAAATGTGACGTCAGCTCGCGATGATAGACACCTGGTCCGCATGGCGCGGACGGACCGTACAGCTTCCTCTAGACAATTGGCAGCACTGTGGTCAATAGCTACAGGTGTTTCATTGTGTGCTTCATCAATTCGTAGACGTCTGCTGCAGTGTGGACTGCGCGCACGGACTCCTTTATACAGGATCCCCCTAACGCACGACCATCGCCGCCTGCGGCTACAATGGGCCAATCAGCATAGAGACTGGCGTGCTGATTGGCAGCATGTCGTGTTTTCTGACGAATCCCGCTTTAATTTGTGGTACCATGATGGCCGCATTCGTGTCAGACGCTATGCCGGTGAACGCCACCTTCCGGAGTGCATTATCGAACGCCACAGTGGACGAACACCCGGAGTTATGGTCTGGGGCGCCATAGCATATCATAGACGATCTCAATTGCTACGAATTGTGGGCAATCTGAACAGCAACCGGTATATCCGTGAAGTTCTACAGCCCGAAGCTGTTCCCTTCCTTCAAAGCTTGCCAGGCGCTGTATTTCAACAGGACAATGCCCGCCCTCATACTGCTCGGATTGTTAAATCCTTCTTTGCAGCGCAGCAGGTACAGCTTCTTCCTTGGCCTGCGTGTTCCCCGGATATGTCGCCAATGAACATGTGTGGGATGTCATTGGTCGGCGTCTTGCTCGTGATCCTCGTCCTGTTGCGTCTGCAGACGAACTTTGGGTACGCGTACAAACGATATCGAATGCTCTTCCTCAGTCAGACATTCAAACTTTGTTTGACTCCATGCCACGTCGTGGAGCAGCACTTATTGCGGCGCGTGGTGGCCACACAAAATACTGATTCTGATCTCTTGTTCTTGTTTGTTTGCTTTGAACATTTAATCATTTATTTGTACCACTACCACTCAACTGTGTATTAAATTGCATTCAATTATGACGATTCCTTCTTGGTGTTGCAATTTTCACAAACGTGAGTGTAAATAGAGAATAGCTTACCCACAAAGCATGAGGAGGCCACACCCACAGTTTACCCGACGCTTACCGCCAACCTGGATCTTCGAGTTCACACACCAGGTGATGAGTACCTCATCCGCTAGGCGACCACCAGAATGGGCCATCAGATGGCAGATAAGGCACCTGTCGTACCGCCACTTCAGCAAGACTTTTCTGGCACGACAGTCATCTTCTAGTTGCTTTGCTCCTGAGAGCCCGTTTAGCCCCTAGAAGGAGAAATCCATCCGTAAATACATCTAGTTACTAACGCCACCAAGATCACGGGGGGCGGGTGCGCATCATTGCCAGTACATTCGTACCAGCCTAGCCCAACCCGGTCGGGACCCTGGAGCCCCATTACAGGGATCCTTAGACACTGGGGAATACTTCTTACACTTGGAGGAAATCCCGACAAAAAACCCCAAGCCCAGTGCACAGAGACGAACAAGGGAAGTTCCAGACCACTTAAGGACCAGTCCAACCCTCGCCCACCGCGGTTCAGTCAGATGAGTACCCTTCGCGACCACATGTCACTTTAGGCAACATGAGACCATCCAGCCAGGATTTCTGAAAACTTCGATCGGAGTTACGTCAGCGCCACTCTCTGCCCGCGGAGGTGGAATCTTGAGGTCCTTCGATCTCTCGGAGTAGCTCAGCGGCCCTCTTGATCTGGGACATCTGCACCATCCTCTCTCCTCACATGGTAGCCGTCCGGCCATCCATTCCGTCGGTCACTAGCCTTAACATGTCGACTGGCATTAGGAGTACGCGGCGAGCCAACATCCCTTCGAATTGCCAAGACCTAATTCCTAGATCTGCCATGACAGGGGCATTTACCGCTGTCAGTCAGGCTCCTCTAGCTCCGATGACAAGACCGTGGAAAGAGATCTCAGTACCGAGGTCCTCCTCCTGGATGACTCCAAAAAGAGGCTCGTACTTCCTCACCTTCTCTTCGTACGCCCTCGAAAACACGCTCGGACTGTTGGTCTCATATACGATGGTCACGTCCATTACGAGAAACTTCGTGCCGTTGAACACTAATAAATCTGGTCTCAGGCGTGTGCCGTCCTCCAGAGTGAACGTGTGCTCCTTTCTTGACCGCCAACCTCGCTACCTGGAACGTGTCTGTAGCAGATTCACAATCCGATTGTGCCTCCTAATGCGTGCTTTCTTGAGCTTAGGACAAGCACCTAGGAGATCCTGAAGAGTTTCGTGAGGAAATCGACAAAGTCGACAGCTCACGTCTCCCTCCTCCCGACCTCTTGATAAGACTTCTCGTGTTGGATACCAGACTCATACGAACAAAAAGGTTCCTTACTAAATGTCCACCCAGTTCATTATGGAAGGAGTACATACATACCATGCTCCGGCATTGGACCCTACACTGGTGAACAGAGCATCCAAATATTTAAGGATAGTTCTAAAATGGAAGATGAAGTAGGTTGTGCCTACGCTGCTTTTTGGAATGGTAGAATCATCCACCACTGGAGAGGACACATGAGCCCTGGCCGTTGCGTTACTCAGAGCAATAAAATGGGCAAAGCAGTTCATGGAAAAGAATATTATCATCTATTCAGACAGCCTATGGTCTATTCATGCAGTGAATAATGCCCGTCATACCTCTCCACTCATTCAATCAATACAGAAAGAGCTTTGTGATAGCCCCCCAGATAAGTTTATCAGAATCTCCTGGGTCAAAGCACATGAAGGAGTGGAGGGAAATGAAGAGGTCGATAGGCTCGCCAAGGAGGCAGCCAGAGGTCAAGACGCGGAAGAAAGCGAAGTTAAACTCCCAAAGTCAACACTAAAGCGTGCGCTTTCAAGTACTGCCTTACAGCTCTGGCAATGTGACTGGGATAATGGGCAACAAGTGAGAAGGGCATATGAATTCTTCAATAAAGTAGACCTAGATCGCCTAATCTTGGCACCATACATCACGAGGTTCGTAACAAGACATGGGCCCTTCCCAGCGTACCTAGCGGGGCGGAACTTAATTCCCTCCAATAGGTGCGTCTGTGGTGAAAGAGGCACCCCAGATCACTACCTCGCAAAGTGTAGCATAACCTCGCAGTGGCACATCAAATTACCAGCCACCAATGTTGCAGCCTACAAAATATTCATCCTGACACGCCCTACTCTCCTTACACGCATAAAAAAAAACCATGGATAAATTAGATGTGCTGGGGAGAGATGTTTTTGAGCCCCATTAAAGCACCAACCCAGTAAAGTCAGTAGAGAATATAAAGACTGTTAATTTCACTCTAGTGCACCAAAATGCAAACTGTAAAGCCCCAATAACGGAACAGCAATGTCCCTGATATTTGAGAGCAATATACATGCAACGCTACGCAAAGTGGCAGCAAAAGAAATGATGAACAAAAAGAAATGCAAGATCAGTAAGACTAATGCCCTCACACAGAAAATAGTGTCACTATTCTGTCCACGAATAAAGTACACAAGCAGTAAGCACTACGACTTCAGTGCCCATTATATATGACTCTGCACTCCTAGTATGCACTGTAACTATACGAGATAGTGTAATGTCTGTTACACATGTGCAATATTCAAGGAAATACTATGCAACACCCTAATTATGCTCAAGATTAAAAATGCAATATGTAATCATGTCTAAGTACCACCATGTAAAAACACTATGTAACGTTCAAGTACAAGTTATGAAATACCAAACTAACAGTACTGGAACACAAGTACACAGACCTAAACGCCAGGGTATGTGTCTGAATAATGTAATGTACAATACGTTAGTACCTGAACAATATAATGTAAAGATATGTAATATGAATGTATTTAGTAATGTAGCTGCCGCCTAGAGTAAAGCAATATGATTGTAACATTAATGTATAGCGTGCCAGCACCAGTACCAGTACAATGTAATGTAAATATATGCAATGTGATTGTAATTTACCAATGTAATGTGTGTGAATAACGCATAAATAAGCGTATATCAATGTATAAGTATATCTAACATGTTTGTGCTTGTATAAAGATATGTGTACAGAGTGTGAATCAGAGCCAAGTAACGCGCTTAAAAAGCAAAGCGTATCAATGTTAAATGTATGTGTCAGCATAAAGAAAAGTGCCATGTGTCTGCACATGAGCCATAAGATGCATACAAACATAATACTGTTAAATATCATTAACTGAATGCTGAGGCGTGCAATGAGCACGAACCCCAGCAGTATATTATCTACAAATGCAAAAGTGCCAAATATCTGTACTTGAACAAAATACAATACATATGTTATAGCCAGCATACAAACCTTTGTGTAGACAAGGTAACATGTAGTCACCAAGAAATAGCATATAAAGAACCGTGTACGTACTCAGAACCAGCGTAATATGCATTTTAATTTGCTTAATGTACCGTATATCCACTGTGCCACAGAAAATAATTTAATGAACACTCAAATTAATGTAATGTGCCCACAATTAGCGCAATGCGAAGCTAATGTGCCTAATGTAATGTATATATGTATAGTAGTGTTAAACTTAAGTATTCTAATAAGCTTTCAATATAATGTAACGTAACATAACGTAACGTACCCAGTACTAGTATAATGTGTAACTAATGTAGCGTTTATATACTGAGATACTGTAAAGTGTGGTTAATGTAATGAATGGTTAATGAAATGCGTATTTAGTGCTAAAGTAAATAATCTAATGTGAATACAACAATGTAACATGCCAAGAACAAGTGTCATGTGTAATGTGTTTAATGAAATGTGGTGTATCTATTTGTTTCTTGAACTATCATTCGTAATATTTGATAATCAAAAAAAAGTTCAAAATAATTCAATATACTTGCATTGTTAGGTATATTCACAGTAATTCCCGGATTTCCACGAAAAGGCACTGGAGGAGGAGGAATATTCTTCATATCAATCTTGCGCCACTGCCTAACGCTTTGCAGGTTTATTGAATCATTATCAGATTCCTCGCTATCTGAGGAGCAGTCAGAAAAATCTATATCACTATCACTATCAAAGCTACAATCACTTTCAGAATCTGATAAATCATCAGGAATATATACTCTGTCAATTGCTGAACGTTTTCTAGCAACCATTTCTGATTAGAAAATGGCAGCAAACAGTGAAGATAGAGCGATAAATACAAAGTACCTTCAAATGCCGCAATTTAGTGGGCAACTAACGGCATCTGTTGGTCAAAACTAAAAGTCTAATACTGCATATAATTTATTTCACTGGCTAAACGGTGAAAAGACAGGATGCACTCACCAATATAGGAAGAAAAACACATGCCCGCGAAAAGCGCGGGATGAGCAAATTTTCCTACATTAGAGTTGCCCGTGGAAATCACGGGCTGAGCAGCCAGAGGGTTAAGTGTTCTGCCGGGGAAATGTAGACAGTAATAATCCCTTGTTTTTCCGATTCAAATTCTACATTCATACAATCTGTAATACAATCTGTATCAGCAACCACAGTAAAAACTAAATATCTATTTTGACGACTATAGCTGTTCTACCTCGCTCAAAGTTAACTGTTCTCCAATCATTTTTCATATGAGCCAGCCCCCCGTCTACGTAATAAGGTTCCTGTTCATAGTTAAAATACAGATGTATATACGATAAAATATAAACCAATAATATATACAATTTAAAATCTGTAAAATCAAGATCAAACACTTTTATACCTTATAAGTCACACTTGGAAACTAAAATCAAACAAAAAATCTTACCCAAACGGAGGGGAGAGTAAAATTCTTCTTTCTTCTCAATCTAAATACTTCTTTAATTTCCAGTAGAGGATAAATCACAATAAAGTACACAAAAACACACAAGTAAAAATTTAAAATTCAAATGTTAAAATTCAAGATTTAAAAACAAGGAAAAGTATAAAATATCAGATATAAGCCCCAGTCTATGCAATTCTCTTCAAGATCAGTTATAAATCTAAATAATCTCTTATATATCTAATTTCTTCTAAGAGTACCGGGCAATCTCTAGCAAATACGTCATGTTCCACGTCATATTTTGTACCGTATTTCTTGTTTATCTCTCTGCACTTTATACAACATTTCTTTTCTGATTTACATTCAAGTCTCTCATGACTTAATGAGCAAAAGCTACAGGCCAAGTCGTTTTTGAATTGCTGTTTTATATGGCAGTAGCCATAACAATTCGAACATCTCTTTGGTCTTAGGAACAGTTTTGCTACATATGATTTCCAGCCAACTATTAATCTTTGTTCTTCTAGGAGAAACCCCTGACACTTACTTGATACTTGAAATACGCGATGTGAGACTTCCTTTTCACTAGTAGGAATTTTAAACAACATCAGCACAATTTCCTTCGTATTCACAATCTAATTTCATTTTTTCCACAATTTGTTCTTGTATGTTATCAGAAATATTATAGAGTATCATTTTTGAAGTAATGAACCTTCTTCTACGTTGCTTCACGGTGTTCACTAGTTTCTCATTTTCTAAAATGTTCTTCTTCACGATTAGCCAGCTGGACTACCATGTCTCCATTTTTCCTGTGAAAAGTATTCTTAACTCTGATTCCAATCTCTTGTGGACTGAAATTTTGTTTTAATTCAGTCAGAACTTCGATTTCTTTATTAAATGGTTTTATAATTACCTCATTCGTATTTCTATCATCTTCAGTTTTTAAATTTTCCATAAATAGCATTTTCTCCTTTATTTCATTTTCTCATAAAAACCTCCTCTGTTTTTTCATCCATTCTCTTCTTCTCTTTAAACATTCTTTTATCTCAGTTATGTCCTGTAATATATTTTCTATCTTACTTTCCTGTTTTTTCATTTTTTCAATTTCTTTCTCTATAATATTTCTATTGTTTAACCAACTCTTTAAGTAATTCAATCCTTGATTCAATGTTTCAACAAGAGATTTTTGATACACTATTAAGGTCTTCAATTACAGAGAATATATCATCATCTTTTCCTAGAGTTTTTCCTTCTTCATTAAATGATTCTTTTATATTTTCATTCATTTTGAATGCAACGACTGGGACAGAATCAAAACATGAGCATGCAAATAAAATCAATATTCAAATAAAATTACTCCATAACAATTATTTCTATCATATTCTTCCAATAGAAGTATAATAATACAATAAAATCCAAAATATAGTTTAAAACATATAAAATAACCAAAGGAGGTGTTCGCCAAGACTAGGAAAGTCAATTTTCAGTCGAACATCATCCCTAAAAATTTTACTTCAGGTGTAACTGGAATCATTGACCCTTTGAGATATAATTCAGGCTCAGGATGGAGACCTCACTTTTTACAAAAGTGCACGCACGCAGTCTTCCGTTTCGAAAACGTAACTCCTTGACTGTCTGCCCATTCCTGGATCCTGTTCAAAGCGATCTGGAGCTGTCTCTCTACATACCTCATATCTGCACCTTGACAGCAAATTTGTAGGTCATCAACATATAAAGATCATAAAATGGTAGGAGGAAGTTCTCTTAATACAGAGTTTATTTTTAGGCTGAACACGGTTACATTAAGCACACAGCCTTGAGCGACACCCTCTTCCTGTTTGAAAACATTTGACAAAATAGAGCCAATCCTTACTTGAAATGTTCTAGCTCTGTTGCACACACATGTGCAACAGAGCTCTCTTTAACTCCAGCATAGTAAAATCTCTATTAAAAGGCTCAGAGTTGGAAGAATTGAATGTGATGGGATTTCTCTAAGAGCTCTGCTTGATAGAAAGAAATGCAGGTGAGTAATTTCTGCTGGAAGAAATGGCAGCAATTGTCTTACCAATAGTATTCGCAATTTCTTCTACGGAGCTAATCACTCGGCCATCATTTTCCAAACGGAAAGTGAGTGGTTTTTATATATTCCGCATGCCTTTTTAACTTTTTCCGAAACTCGCTTACAAGGCCTAGACGATGTTATTGAAGACACATATGAAATCCAGGAATCCCTCTAGCTCTGCATTCTTACTTTTCGTGCATTTCCTTTGGCTCTTTTAAACGCTATAAGGTTTTGCAAAGTAGGATATCTACGAAAAATGCCCCACGCTTTTGTCCGTTTTTTCAGTGCTTCATGACAGTCACGATTCAACCATGGTTTCGAATACTTGAGCATCTTTCCTGATGTTCTAGGAATGGAAAGCATAGCTGCCTGTATAATAGTATTAGTAACTGCTTCAACTGCATCATCGATATGCACATCTTCTACCATGTTCCCCGTGAGCTCTGCAGTGGAAGAGAAGAGTTCCCAGTCTGCCCTATCAAGTATGAACCGTGGGCTTCAGGACATAGGGTTTGCTCCTCTTCGTGCAAGAGATACAAAAATGGGGTAATGATTGCTATTGTAAAGGTCATTTCCCACACTAAAAGTGCAAAATGGCAACAGAGATAGTGAACAGATGGCAAGGTCGAGAGCATGGAATGTCCTTGAAGGTTCATGGAAGTATGTACTCTGCCCATTATTCAGGAGACAAAGGCTATGATCTTGGATCATCTGCTCAATTTGTCTTCCTCGGGAATTTGTAACTTTATTTCCCCAGAATGGACTATGGTCATTAAAATCCCCTATTATGATAAATGGCACAGGTAGCTGCTCTATAAGATCATTTAAATCTTGCTGATCAATGTGTTCATTTAAAGGCAAATACAGAGAAATGACTGAAACAACAATGTGAAAATTTGCTTGGATAGCAACAAATTGGAGGGGTGTCATCAAAGAAAGCGCATTTGACGGATAGTCCAGTGAGATGAGGAGGCCTACACCCCCACAGGCACGTTCACCTGCAAGATTTTCTTTCCTTAGGAAAGAGGACCTCCGAAGTTATGCTTGTTGTTCTGGTTTCAGATTTGTTTCTTGTATTGGTAAGCATACAGGATGAAAAGCATTGATTATAGATTTGATATCGAGCAAATTTCGGTGGAAACCGCGACAGTTCCATGATTCGAGGGTCGCCATTATGACTGATGTTTGTTCTTTCTCTGCTGCTTTTTAGTTTTTCGTGGCAGGAGATGAGTGCGAACTTTTAGACCCTCTTCTATTTCCACACTATCTGAATCAACAGATTCAGAAATAATCCCACAAAGAGAGCTGTTGTTGGAGCTTCTATTTTTATTAACTCTTTTCTGAGTCAGATTTTTGGGTTTCCTTTCAATTACTGTTTCTTTTATTTTTGGATTATATGTGTTGGGTTTTCTTTTTTCTTGCTGCTAATAATCGGATGGGTTTTATTTGGTAGAGTCTATATACCAACTGAAGTTTGGGTGGCAACTGTACGAGATGATTTAAGAGCACTGGCGTAAGATGTATTTGGTCGAACCTGTGTGCTTTGGACTAAACTTCTGGCTTCATCATATGAGATGTTCCTTGTAACTTTTGTAGTCCCCACTTCTTTTTCAGATTTCCATTTCAGGCAGAGGCGAGAAAATGATGGGTGTTCACCCTTTCACGCATGTGATGCTGCCACGACAAGACATCTTAGAATGGCCGAAGCGCTGGCATTGGAAGCATCGCATGGGGTTTGGAATATAACGTCTTACCGGACAATTTAGGTATACAGCTTTATTATTTTTAGGCAGATCAGGCGAGTTAAAGGTCAGTATCACATGTTTCGTGTCGATCAACTGACCTTCCTTACGCATCTTGATTCGCTTGGCACCACAGACGTTTTGGTCAGATAGCTCGGATGCGATCTCTTCTTCAGGAACATACAGAATGTCGACTTCCGAGATTACACCGCGACAAACATTCAATGTCTTATGTGATGTAACAGTGACATTTGCTTGGCCAAGTTTGGTTACTTGAAGTAAAGATGCAGACTGGGTAGCCGAAATTGTATCAATAAGCAAGTCTCCAGAGCGGAGACGCTTTATATTTCTAGGCTCACCAATACAAGATTGGATGTATTTGTTTATTACGAAAGGAGACATCTTTCGCAGCTCGCCAGAAGGACTAGAGACAACAAGGAAGCGGGGACAATTCTTTCCACTATTCACATTTCCATCGGTACGTATTTTCTTTGCAGTTGGTTTTTCAGAATTTGCGCTTTGAGCGTCGTGACTGACGTTAAAGTCTTTAATTAGGTAGATTTCGGGTTTTGCCATATTGGAAGAAGAAAAGATTCGGGTCCAACCGCACCACCCACCACGGAGCCCAACAAGGGAACACAGAATCCTGTGTTAGGGCTAGCCAGACCTATACGCAAACTGAAGCCCCACAGTTGGCTTTCCCGGAAGCAGGAACTCCCGAGAGCTTATCCCCAAGCCACTGACACAAGGACTAGTGACCAGCCGATTGACACCCGTGAAGACGACAAGGTGCCACTCGTTTAGCTAAAGCAGAGGCCAAAGCAGTGTGTTGGGGACAGTGCCTCGCTGCTCAACTACCAGGACCCTCCTTTCCAGCGACACGGGTCTCCACGCACAGCAAACACGTGGGCAGTTTTCTCGTGATTCGAAAACTAGAGACAAGGGCTGTTCCAGTCTCTCATAACGAGCCCCAACCTCTGAAGAGGCAAACCAGGAAAGGAAGGAAGGAAGAAAGCTTCAGCTCAGAGGAGAGGAGATGGAAAAGAGGATAGATCACTGGGCTCCAGGATCGTGACACCCGTCTCATCAAGAAGATGATCCCCTGAAGGGGGCTTCGTGATCGCAATGACAACAGCTTTCTTCCATGCACTGCGGAATGTATGCAACGGGTCTTTTCCTGGCTTCGCGATCGGAATGACAACAGCTTTCTTCCATGCACTGGGAAATGTATGCTCATTCCACATCCTATTGTAAAGGGTTTCAGCATTTCGTAGCTGATGCCATCAAGACCCGGAGAAGACTCATGCGTCTGAAACAAGGTTCTCTAACTCAAACATGGTATAATCTCTATCGTAAGGCTCAGAGTTGGAGGAGTTGAATGCAATGGGATTTTTCTCAGAGCGCTGCTTTATAGAACAAAATGCGGGTGAGTAGTTTCTGTTGGAAGAAACGGCAGCAAATGCCTCACCTATTGTATTCGCGATTTCTTCTATGGTGCTAATCACTCGGCCATCTTTTTCCAAA
Organism: Stegodyphus mimosarum; assembly: GCA_000611955.2. NCBI lineage: Eukaryota > Metazoa > Arthropoda > Arachnida > Araneae > Eresidae > Stegodyphus > Stegodyphus mimosarum. Next base: position 12,742 of record KK117524.1, read on the forward strand.
AAGGAAAGTGACTGATCTTTATAAATTCCACATGATTTTCGAACTCTCTCCCAAACTCGGTTACTTGGCGTAGAGGATGTTATTGATGACACATATGAAATCCAGGAATCCCTCTGGCTCTGCTGTCGTACTTTTCGCGCATTTGCTTTGGCTCTTTTAAATGTTATAAGACTTCGCATAGTTGGGTATCTACGGAAAATTCCCCAAGCTTTTCTCTGCTTTTCACTGCTTCCTGACAATCGCGGTTCCACCATGGTTTGGAATATTTAGGCAATTTTCTTGATGTTTTTGGAATAGAGAGCGTAGCGGCTTGAATGATAGCATATGTAATTGCTTCCACTGCCTCATCGATATGCACATCTTCTACCATTTTTGCTGTGAGCTCTGCAACAGAAGAAAAGACTTCCCAGTCAGCCCTTACATATATAAAACGAGGGGATCTCGACATGGGGTTTGCTCCTCTTCGTCAGAGAGATAGGAAAATGGGATAATGATCGCTGTTGTGAATATCATTCCCGACACTAAAAGTACAAAATGGCAGCAGAGATGGTGAACAGATGGCAAGATCAAGGGCGTGAAAAGTTCTTGTAGGCTCGTGGAAATATGTGTCCTGCCCATTATTGAAACAAGGGTTGTGATCTTCAATTAGCTGCTCGATTTGTCTTCCTCTTGAATTGGTGTCTTTATTTCCCCACAGCGGACTGTGCCCATTAAAATCTCTTATAAGGATAAAGGGTTCAGGCAGCTGCTCTACAAGCTCATTTAAATGTTGTTGGTCAATGTGCTCGTTTGGAGGCAAATAGAAAGAGACGACTGAAAGCACAATATTCAAATTTATTTCCACAGCGACAACTTGGAGAGTCGTCGTCAGAGAAAGTGCATTTGATGGATAGTCCAGAGAGGTGAGGAGACCTACACCTCCACTGGCACACTTTCCTGCAATATTATCTTTACTGACGAAAGAAAACCTCCGAAGTTTTGCTAATTTTTCGGGTTTCAGGTTTGTCTCCTGTATTGCGAAGCACACAGGATGATGAGCATTGAAAACATTTTTTATATCGATCAAATTCCGGTGAAAGCCGCGACAGTTTCAGGAGATGAGGGTGGCCATTATGATTGGTGTTTGTTTCTTCGGTGTTGTTGTTTTGTTTTATGTGGAAGCAGATGTTTGGGGATTTCCAGGCCCTCTTCTACTTCCATACTATCTGAATCACCTGATTCAGATATTTTGGTTATTTTGGTTTGGTCGGTCTGAAGTTTGGTAAGGATGTAGACTGTGTGGCCGATGTCGTATCTGTAAGCAAGTCTCCAGAACGGAGACGCTTTATATTCCTATGCTCACCAATAAACAATTGAATGTACTTGTTAATTATAAAAGGTGATAACTTTTGCAGCTCGCCAGAAGTACTAGAAATGACAATATACTTTTCTTTTCTAAGAAATACACTAGGCGGCTATTTACCATCTTTTCAAACAGTTTGCATATGCAGCTCGTAAGGGCTATTGGCCGATAATACGAGGGATTCCACGGGTCTTTTCCTGGCTTAGCGATAGGAATGACAACAGCTCTCCTCCATGCACTAGGGAAAGTACATATTTTCCACACCCTATTGTAAAAAGAACGGCATTCAGTGACTTACAGGATAGATGCTTCAGCATATCGTAGCTCACGCTGTCAAGACCTGGACAAGATTTGTGTGTCTGGAACAAAGCTCTCTTTAACTCAAGCATAGCAAAATCCCTATTGTAGAATTCAGAGTTGGAGGAATTGAAAGCAATGGGATTTTTTTCGGAGCGCTGCTTAATAGAAAGAAATGCGAGAGAATAATTTCTGCTGGAAGTAATGGCAGAAAACGTCTCACCAACAGTATTTGCAATTTCTTCTACAGCGCTAATCACTCGGCCATCTTTTTCCAAAAAGGAAAGTGAGTGGTCTTTATATATTCCACATGCATATTTAACTCTCTCCCAAACATGTTAACTTGGTGTAGAGGATGTTATTGAAGACATATATGAAATCCAGGAATCCCTCTGGCTCTGCCTTCTTACTTTTCGTGCATTTTCTTTGGCTCTTTTAAACGCTATAAGGTTTTGCAAAGTAGGATACCTACGAAAAATGTCCCACGCTTTTCTCTGTTTTTTCAGTGCTTCATGACATTCTAAGAAGTGGCCTTCCAGGATTCATTCTCGCAGAAGGTAAATCAGCAATCACTTGTTTCGAAAGCTCAGAGCAAAATCTGGCACAGATAACACACCTTTTTATTTCTCTGCGTATTGCACCTATAATCCAATTTTTTTGTTTCATCACACAGTTAACTAACTGTACTCCTCCATGCATGTAATTAAGATGATAAAATTTCACTAATAATTCTGTAACAGGCTGATTCTTAGGTAATATTATTTGATGTTTCACAGACTCTGGTAATTGGCGTCACAGCTCTGGTAATTGTCGTCACTCTGGTCACAGCTGGCATTTCTTAAACGTCCTCCTACATGCAGTAAGCCACTATTGTCCAAGAACGGATTTAGAGAAATTAAAGAACCATTCTTTAACACTTTCACTTTCTCTAAAGTAGATATTTCCCTTTTATAGTCAGTTCTTTGGACTAGTTTGATGATAATATCATGCGCTTCTTTTAGTTCACTTGTTTCTAAGAAGGGAGTCAAAATCCTATCCCCCTCCCCATTTCTTATAAACCTTAAACACCAAACGACAACTCTCTGCAACTTGCTCTAAACTGAAAATTTGTTCCAAAGCTGCTCAACTAACTCCAACTGCACTACAAAACATTTGACAGAATTTTTCCTTTGCTCTGTTAGTATTTCCGCATTGTCCACATTCGGTAACTCTCTAACCCGTTGGTTAGGCCAATTCTCAAAACTTTTCGGAAGCCAAATTGAACCTGACCACCATTTTTCATGAAGCACCAACTTCTCAGCTGAGATTCCTCTAGTAAGCAAATCTGCGGGATTATCCTCCACACGAACAATAGTACCAATCACTCAGACTCGATCGGTCCTGAATTTCCACAACCCGGTTGGCAACGAACTGTTTCCATCTCTTCGCACTTCCCTTCACCCAATACAATGCAATACAAGAATCACTCCAAAACACTACTCTTCCAATTTTATCCTTAAAAACACTCTAAAGGTAATTTCCAACTCTAGCACCTATCATCATGACCATCAGTTCCAACCGCGGAAGCGTTAGTTTCTTTAAAGGTGACACTCTGCTCTTCGACATTATAAAGGACACTCTGTAATTCGCATTATTCTCACAATATCTAAAATAAACAACTGTTCCGTAAGCACTTGGGGAAGCGTCGCAAAACACATGTACTTCCACTTGCTCATTCTCGCAATCCAGGAAACAATATCTCGAAATAGTAACGTCTATTAATTTTCCAGTTTCGCTACACCACATTAACAACTTTTGCCGCAAGTCCTCCGGCAACTCTTCGTCCTAATCACACACTCTCTCCAAAATTTCTTGTAACAATAACTTTATACCTATCACAAACGGCGCAATCAAACCACTAGGATCAAAGATTCTTGCAGCTGTCTGCAAAACACATCTTTTAGTGCATCGCAACATTTTCCACGAATCCACCAAACCCTTCACCTTCAATGACAACTCATCTTTATCAGGATTCCAATTCAACCCTAGGACTTTCAGCTGTTGAACTCCCACCATCTCACTATCGCTAAGTCCATGTTCTATCCAGTTTTTCTAATTCTCTACTGTTCGACCTCAGTTTCCTCAAATTAAATCCACCACTCTTTAATATTGATACAGCATCCGACGACAAGCCAAATGACTCTCTCACATTGTCTCCGCCATAATATAAATCGTCTACGTAAAGTGATGAATTCAACATTTCAAATAACTTAGGTTTACTTCTCTCATATTTTTTATATCATGCTTTATCGTAGCACTCAAAATGAAAGGGGAACTTTTACATCCAAATGGCAGTTTTTTCATTCTCATAATTTTATATTCTTCATTACGGTTATCTGAATACCAAAGAAATTTTAAGAACTTTCTCTTTCAGAAATTTTTATCATTAAAAAAGTCTTCTCTATGTCACCACTGAATGCTATTTTGTAATTACGAAATTTTAGAATTACATCAAGAATATTTGGATTTAAATTTGGGAAAGTTTCAAAAAATCGTTCAGAGAAAGGTTACCTTTAGATTTTGAACTACAGTTAAAGACAATCCGAACTTTGGTTGTTTCTTTATCTTCTCTAACAACTGCTCTATGAGCATAAAATACTCATGCTCATGTGTCTCACATTCCTCAATAACTACATTTTGTTTTTGGTCATTTATTATTTCCCTATGCTCATTAGCAACCCAATCATTTGTAGAAAAATTCTTTTCTAATTCCTCAAACCGCTTTTTAGCTAAAAAATAATTGTTTCCTCATTCGTCATAGCTAAATTTCCATAATAAATCAGTTTCATATCTCTCATTCGCGAATTTAAAATTTTTCTCAAACTCATCTATCAAAGCTTTACCAACTATATTTAGCACTTCCTTTTCTTTAATTCCTAAAGCATCGAGTTCCCACAATACCTGAACATCTGAAGCAGCTACACAAAAATTCACTGAAACTGCAGTCTTGAACATTTGGATTGTAAAAATCTTGACTTCCCTGTAAAGCAAACCCGAATATCGTTGGCACGCAAGTAATTTCTTGGTTTATTTTTTCGAATGTAGAGGCTTCAATAATCTGCCAAAACACATCTGCACCAATTAATATCTCAATGTTTATATTCCTGTCACACCAATCGGCTAAAACTAATCCGCGGGACTGCATAATATTTTGTATACTTCTTCATTTGGAACAGAAACAGATGCCGCTGTAATGGTATCGGCCACTAACACTTCAATTTGAATACACTGATTAGGGTTATATCTACTAGATAATTTTAATTCTACTACTTCATATAATTTCTTGGTAGGCTTTGCTGAGCCAAAGGAAAAAACTGACAATCTTTCCTTTCTAATTGGTTTCAATTTTAAACCATTTGCAAGGGACTTCGTACACCAACTTCTTTCGGAGCCATTATCGCATAAATTGCGCGTTATTTTATTGAATTTTGTTTTATTAACAGAGCTAACGTATCCACTGCACGTTAACAGCACCGATGATTTATGTAAATGGGCTTGACCTTGACACTGACGAATTGCATTGAGTTTGATCGGCGTCACCGTTCTCTATTTTTGAAAGGACCTTATTTGGCTTAGGGAAATGAAACATAGGATGATGAGCTTCCCCACAGAAACAATATCTGGCTCTACACTTTTTTGCATTACACCCCGACGAAAAACAGTTAAAACAAAGGTTATTTTGTTTAATAATTTCAACTTGCTTCTGATTAGTTTTACATAAAATACATGTTTGATCTTTTGCTCCAGATACATATACATTAGAAATATTTTTGTAATTATAATTACGATATTTACTAATGTTATTTTCATCGCCTCTTTTACTATCGTTACTTGAAAATGATTTTCCAAAAAGGGATTTTCGTTTTTGTTTACCTTTTGATGACAAATAAATATCGCATTCACGACCTAAAGTTTGGGGTTCGAACCATGTCTCTCCCTGTTTAACTGCTATATGGGTCTCTAATTCCCGATCAAGTTCACTGACTATTTTATCCAAAACCATAAGATCACATAACGATTTAAAATCTTGTACCTTTCTCAACTGACAATAATATTCAAAATTTGTACTTAACCTTGATGCGAACTGTACAAAGCTCTCAGATGACAATTTTTGCGTAGTACGAAAACAATTTAAGCACTCTTGAGGGGTTGGCTGAAATTCCTTTAAAATTATAGACTTTAGTTTATCGTCATCATTATTAATATGTTCTTCCTTCACATATACCATTAAATTAGTGACCTTCTCTCCCAAAATTTTTAATAGGATTTCTGCTTTTAAATCTTCAGGTACTTGTTTTGTCCTAAAAGCCCATTCAATTGACTGGAAAAAGAGTTTAAAGGAGTCTACTTTGGTAGGTACACTTTTAATTAGTTTTTACATATTTCTATTTGAGGTCTCCGTCTCAACATTTTGATTTTGTAGCAAGACATTCCTAGTGTTAGCTAAAGCCAATTTCGCCTCTAACTGAGAAAGTTTTATTTTCTCTAACTCTAATCTAATTTCGTTGTTTGATTTTTGCTTCTCAGTTTGCATTTTCTTTTCTCCTAGAATATTATCAATAACATTTTGCACAAAGTCAGCATCACTTGCATAAACTTAAGAACTTTTTATTAAAGTTTTCAAAGTAACTATTTCCGCTCCGCTCGGAATTACTAATCCCAACTCCAACGCCAAGAGCAATAACTCATCTTTTTTTAATGACTTAAATGACTTCAGACTCATCTTAATTCAAAGAAAAGTATAATAGCCCTGAATTGACAATCAGAACACAATGAGCACAAAATAAAAAGAACACATCAAACTCAACAAAGACACTTATCAACTCAAATTATCAAGTAAGAACACCTCAGTACACAACATTAATAAACAGGATTTCACACTAAACATTATTTCCAAAAACCGAAATTACTACTCACCACAATCTAAAGAATGAAACCATCATTTTCACTTTCGATTTTCGCACAACGCACTTCTCCAAATCACCAGAGAATTTTTTACGTAAAATTTGACGATACACATGATCACCACCTTATTTCACCTAATCCCGCTCCTGACACCAAAAACCTATGTTCACTTCTTTTGTACAGGGGGGCAGAACTCCACACTTAGTAAAACTTAACACCACCACTTCGGACAACCCTTTTATTCCTACTCACTAATACAGAGAAAACTAGATGCATTATACAGCGGCCGCTCTCGGCAGGCAGTTGATGTCGTAACAACCAGATTGCATTGTGGAAATTGATGAAAATTTCTTTACTAAATGTAAAAATAATTGTGGTCGAGTATTACCCGAACAGTGGGTATTTGGTGGTATATGTAGAGAAACAAAAGATTCGTTTGTCGTCACTGTTCCCAACAGAACTGGCTCTACCCTTCTTGATAAAATTATCGAAAACATTGCAGATGGTAGCACAATTTATTCTGACAGTTGGAAAGGTTACCAAACAAATAGAATAGAAACAGAAGGATTCCTACATGCTAAAGTTGATCATAAATACAATTTTACTGATCCTGATAACAGAAGTTCATAAACAAACAGTTGAGAGAATGTGGGGCAGTGCTAAATGGAGGAACAGTGAGACATCATTTGGAATCTTATTTATCAGTTCATATGGCAACAGCATCAGGTGAAAGAAATAGAGACTATCAGAGTTCATATGGCGACAGCACCAGGTGAAAGAAAAACTGTTTTGAATCTATGTTAAATTCTATATCGGGCCATTTTCCACTGAAATCCGATTGACTACTTTGTTTTGAATTTTGAAAGTGTTTTATTTTATGATTTGTCGCAAAAATTTTAGGTATATATTAGCGGCACTTAAAAACCGCCAAATCTAAAGCTGCGGTGGTATTAATACGTAAATACGATGTTTATTTTTTAAACCTAAGATGGTGCGAAAGGATTTGTACATTTTCACGAATATTTATAGGTCAGCGGGATAACCCAAAGTACCCTTATTTCATATGATGATACAGAACAACTTCCTACAGTACCAAAACTGAAGAGCTCTGGGAAAGATCAAGCTAAAGCTGTTTCAAATGTACTCTGTGATTAGGAAAACGAAGTACAAATGTGTTGTGACTCAACAGCTTCAAAAACTGGCCACTTCAATGCATCCTGTGCCCCTTCAGAATGAAACTTAGAAAAGGAACTGGTTACTTTTCACTTATCACCCTCATGTTTGTGAACTGGTTCTTAAAATTGCGTTTGAAACCAAAGTCAAACAAGTCACTAGCAATCCAGATATTCTTCTCTGAAGCAAAAAGCCCATGGGGCGATGTAAAGTCTGTCAGGAGGATCATATGCCATCTAAACTATGATGTGAAGGGCTGGCTGCACCTTTCACATCATAGTTTAGAAGCAACTGTAAAAACATGGATTCGAATAAGATCGAACTGTGACCACATTTCGTAACACAACATTTTTCTGATATTGCAATGCTTTGGCTAAAAATTACATCTTCGCTAAAATTTTACATAATTGAACTGGACAAAACTTTGATAAGAGAAACAGAAAAAGGTAAATTTTCATAAAAATTCATTTTTGAGAAGAGTTCCAGCGAAGAAAATGAAAACTAAGCCTCCTGTTTTCTTCAGTCTCAGTGCAAAATAACCACAAAGGACAAACAAGACCTGCAAGATGTCTGCTTGTTTATTTCAAAGCATACGTAAAAACATTAGCTCGAATGCATAGTGACAATATTTATGCTTCCTGCATACATTAAACAGCTATGAAAAAAACAACACAATATTTTCTAAAGCAGCTTTAAGCATGTTTTGCCAACACTTATGATATTTCGGTAAGGAAACAATCATGTTATCACTCTTTGATGAAATTGATAACCAAACAAAGATGAAAACGATTGTCAACTTAAATAGGCATCATCACCTCAGATTTTGACAAACAATATATCCCATCAAAGGAAGAAATTTCCAAATCGATTTTTCGCAAGTTAATAAATATTGTGGTTAGAATAGATTTTAAGGTATCCCCTGTATTATGGTGTAGTTGTTGTTTCATTTATGGTAACCGGACTAGTTGAATGCTAAGGAAACCCTAGTATGGCGTAATCGTTTGCATTGTTCCGGGAAATTTGGAATGATGGGATGTTTTATATGGGTTCTGTGATGTGTGTTGGTTGGGAAGTATATTGCTTGTTTTATTGATTAGACCGTAGTATGGCTGAATGCAGCAAGATTAATTTGAAGTTTTCGATTTGGAACGAAAAGGGAAGAGTGTTAATTGACTGGTGTGTAAATGAAGGTTTAGTTAGTAACCATTATGAAGTGTCCTGTATGTAGGAAGGATATGCATTTAGGATAATTTTTACTCTTATTTTTATGAATTTATGTGGCGACAACGTATATACGGATTCAAGTTCAGATAATTTTAAAAGTTTTTAAACGCTGTTACGGAATTTTGTGCGCCACAGACTGAAGACGAAGTAACTTCTAAGTAGGATAAGTGCATATTTACTTTTTGTAGTGCATATAACATGTTTTTCCTTTTTTATGTTATTTTATTGTTTGGTTTAAAATGTAGTTTATTGAGATTATGTATTTTTTATTTGCTTGTACTGTAGAATTGTGTGCTTCTTTGACTTTTAAGTGAAAATATATCGATGTGAACATGGACAAACTCAAGGCATTGTTTGTGCAATTTTCTGTTTTTTTACGTGAAAATAGGTCGATGTGTACATGGATGAAGTGAAAGGAGTGTGCAATGCCATTTTCGTGCAATTCTTCGATTTTTTTTTTTTTTTTTTTTTTTTTTTTTTAA
>KL817483.1:0-20909 GCA_000611955.2 Stegodyphus mimosarum
TATTTATTGTAGATTTTCGACGCTTTTAAAGGTAATTTTGGAACTGTGCTTTAAATAGTGATTATTGTAATTAAATTGTGCTTTTTATTGTTCTGGATCGTGTTTTCATCGGCTACTCTCAAATCCACGAACCCGTATAACGCAACAATACATACATACGTACGTACGTAAGCACAGACGCCACGAAAAAATGTCTTCAGAATCCATTTTAAATCAGTTTTATAATTTTTTGGGGGAAAAAGCGTCATTCATTCTGTTCTTACGTACGGATGTCATGCAAAAACATCGTTAAATTCCATTTGACAGCGGTCAAAATGGATATTTTCGTCGAAATATGATACCCGAAATTTTTCGCGATTACACCAGTTCCGTTTTACTTCGTACAAGGAAGTAAAAAGGAGTGAAAGAAGAGAAAAAAAAACTAAATTTGCCAGCCAAGTAAACTGATAACTGATGTGACTCAGAAAAGACTGAAAAATATATAAAAATATGGGAACACTTAACAACAGTTGATATCGCATCGCAAATACTAAACAGTTGCTGCTTATAAAATTTTCCGCAATTTTTTTAAATTGAATTTGGCATAAGTGCGAAGAAAATGATGCTTAATAAAGATAAAATGATAAAAAGTAGTGTATTAGCAGGAGTAAGTGCCACAGCAGACTAGTAGACTGCGAGCTCAGGTAAAAAATCCTTAAACCCTTTCGTCATGTGTAAGGCGGATACGAGAGAGTTTCCCATAATAAGTCCTCCACGAAAGCATCTCTTCCCTCACCTATATATCCCTAGTGTGCTTCGCCGTAATTTAATATAATCCAAATCCGTTTTTATTGGTAAGGAGTCTGGTGCCATGAGATTTGCAGCGAAACAATAGCGAGGAGCACCCCAATCATAGTCCTTTAAATCCCTCTTTCGTTGTTAAGAGTGGAAATTTCATAGATACTGTAACTGGTAATAAATCTCATAAAATTGCAGAATTGGGGGAAAATGTGAGAGTTGTATATGTAATTTCCAAAGTCTGAAATTTTCAGCTATAGTGTAGTGTATGCAATTAATTTGAAATTTATATTTTGTCCCTTCTTGAAATTTAAGAAGGACGGGGTCAATTGAGGAACACGGAATATAGACTGAAAAATACTGTCTTAAAGTATTTCAGAAAATTAATTATTTATAAGTTAATTCCTCCTCCTCATTTTTATGTTACTTCTTATTTCCCCTTTGTTTTTTTCGTTCCCGTTCGTTCTATTTCGTTTTGGGATTTTGCGTTGGTTCATTACAAACGGCGTTTCATTTTTCAAATTGTTGCCAACAAACATTTGAGCCGTGCATTATATTTAAAAAATTAAACAATGAAGAATCTGCATGAATATATGTATGTTTCAAACACTATGAAAAAACAACGGTACCTAGAGACATGAAATTTTGAATAACGTTGTCTTCCAATAACGGGCATCTGGAAAACCGAATTTGGAATTTGTTTTATCGATTTCATGTTTTGTAAAACTTTTTGATTAACAAACTCGGCCATTTCAAAGCGAGCAATGGCAACGCTATACGAAAAAAATATTTTTATCTCCAGCGCGCGAGACTGTATTGGAAATTCTGAAGATGTGCTGTTTTTAAATTATACTGGGATATTGCTGTTGAATTGAATTTTATGGTTTAAGTACGAAGAACATGATATTTAATAAATAAAGGTAAGTAATAATAGTATAAGAATATGAAATGAAACAAAAGAAATTAACTAATTAAATTGTACCTTAGTTTGTATAAAATTGTAGCTAGGCCTAGAAATGACACATAAAATAAGAACTTTGGTTAATAAAAGATGACATACGCAGATATAAGCAATAAAATGAAGCAAAAATGAAATCAAAGTCTCTGAGCAATTGAAGAAAGAATGGCAATATTAATGTAATTCCAAAACCCGAAACCTAGCAATCATATTCTTAAAAATACTCTGAAGGAGTGGTAGTAGTAGGTAATAAAGACTAAAGAATATATTAAATTGCAGACAGAAGTAAAATTCTGTGTAAGACATGGAGGGAGGAGGAAAAATTCTATGCATGCCAAAAACCGTACATAAATTCATATACAACATATCTACTTCAGTACACTCTCTAAACACCTTTCATAGAGATCGATAATCGCGATTTCCAAGTCTTTTCTGAGATGACCCGAAGGCTGAAATCAGGACTCATAGGTGTTCAAAATAACCTCATAAGAAAGAAAACGTTCTTTAGTCTTTATTACGAAAACAATGAAACTGTGTAGGAAACTCGCTGCACTCTAGTTTAGATTATACAATCTATTTGCCTTTATTCTGAATTTATTCTTTCTTCGAGTTATTAGCCAAAGGGGACGCTCGTTCCGAAGTTGGATTGTGTTTCTCTGTTCCATGTTGGATTGTGTCTCTGTGAGCTTTGCAAATTATGTTTATATTTTGGTATTTATTCTATATTTAATGCTCAAGAGATTGGTAACGTTCAAATCTATAATATATGAATTTGACCGGCAGATGATCAGAATTTAATTGATTTATGAACCTCAAGATACGAGATCTGCTGAATATTATTGGTAAGGACGATGCCGAGGACTTCCGCAGATCCAGTATAATGACATCTGGTAGGGGTTGTGGGTCCATGAATACTTAGATCGTTGTTTTGAGCAAAATTTAGGAGAGTAATTCCATTTGGATTAGAGCGTCGAGAATTCCAAGTGGGGTGTTTAGAGTTAAAATCACCGGCAATGATAACGGGGAGATGGCTGTCTGTTAAATACTTAAGACCGGTGACAGTAATATTATTCTGTGGGGTGTTGTACGCAGCAATAAAGATGAAGGTTCGTTAGTTCTAGAGTGAATTATAACAGAAGTATGATCAGTATTTGTGTGTCCAGGGATATTATAGGTAGTGACAGTGAATGTGTGGGTGACCACCCCACGTGACTTACTACTTTGTCATTTTTGAATTGATGTGAAAAATTTTGCTAATTTCAGCATTGTGTACATACGTATTTATTTTCCAATTATTCAGCATCTCACTTTGTTCTTATCTACTTACTTTTTACTATATTTGTGTTTTAAAATTGCAATTATTTCTCCATGAGGGACTACTGGGGAAATTTTCAATTCTGTTGGCGCTCATCACGTGACCCAGGAATTGTATTTATGGTTAAGTGAGACCACCTTTCGATGGACTTTACTAAATCCTCTGCTTTGGATACGCCTTGACTTGTCAGACGTCTTTGCTACTCATTGACAACTGGTCAACCCCCCCTGCGCCTTCCATGCTGTCTTCTGGACCCATAGTCATGCATTCCTCTACCTGAAGCGCCAGTCTAGAGATCAGATTGATGGCAGCCGGAATACGTTGCGGAAAATTGCACAATAATCGAGGGATATTGTTCGGAGAACAGCCTTGATGCCAAAAAAGGAGAAACAGCTTATTGTGGTATGGTAGGCAATAGTTGTCATTCGATGACGTACTTCCTCTAGGGAGAAGCCGTAATACTTTTCCCTTGCTAAGGGATGATCTGTAGTATTACTTATTATATGCAACATTTATTATTAGTATTAATTATTGTAGTACAGAAATTAGTATTTATTACTGTAGTATTTATTATTGTAGTAGTTATTCTGTAGTATTTACTTTCGTTGGCATGATGAAATTGACGGCAGCCGCAATATGTTGTGAAAAATTGCACAATAATCGCGGCTTACAGCGACACTTGGCATTTAGAATACAATTTTATTTAAAACATTTTCATTTCTGAAACTACTCTACATTTTAAACATCAGTTCCAAGTTATAGTACATTACATAAGTCCTGGCGAAATAATAGCTTGCGTTTCTAAATGAGATGACGTTTAAACTGCTCATTAACATGCAATGATCTCAAAAGAACTGCAAGGTCTTTCTGATTGGTTGCTTACTAGCAAATTATATGCAAACACGAGAGTGAATAAATGTCTTAAAACTTGTTTTTCTTCTTATCTGCGGTGCACTCTGGAATAAGCTTTCTCGAGGTATCTCGAGTTTTCTTTGGCAATGTAGGACGCTAAAAGAGGGTGTTTTAGAAGTTCTGATGATGAACGTTTCTGTTCTCTCAACGTAGAGGTTTCAAATGGCTCCGTCAGTAAAGTTTCATTTGGTGAATTCGATATCTCGGAGAGAATGGATACTTCTGATTTTAAAAGTAAGAGCGTCGAGAATTCCAAGTGGGGTGTTTAGAGTTAAAATCACCGGCAATGATAACGGGGAGATGGCTGTCTGTTAAATACTTAAGACCGGTGACAGTAATATTATTCTGTGGGGTGTTGTACGCAGCAATAAAGATGAAGGTTCGTTAGTTCTAAAGTGAATTATAACAGAAGTATGATCAGTATTTGTGTGTCCAGGGATATTATAGGTAGTGACAGTGAATGTGTGGGTGACCACCCCACGTGACTTAGTACTTTGTCATTTTTGAATTGATGTGAAAAATTTTGCTAATTTCAGCATTGTGTACATACGTATTTATTTTCCAATTATTCAGCATCTCACTTTGTTCTTATCTACTTACTTTTTACTATATTTGTGTTTTAAAATTGCAATTATTTCTCCATGAGGGACTACTGGGGAAATTTTCAATTCTGTTGGCGCTCATCACGTGACCCAGGAATTGTATTTATGGTTAAGTGAGACCACCTTTCGATGGACTTTACTAAATCCTCTGCTTTGGATACGCTTTGACTTGTCAGACGTCTTTGCTACTCAGTGACAACTGGTCAACACCGCCTGCGCCTTCCATGCTGTCTTCTGGACCCATAGTCATGCATTCCTCTACCTGAAGCGCCAGTCTAGAGATCAAATTGACGGCAGCCCGAATACGTTGCGGAAAATTGCACAATAATCGAGGGCTATTGTTCGGAGAACAGCCTTGACGCCAAAAAGGGAGAAACAGCTTATTGTGGTATGGTAGGCAATAGCTGTCATTCGATGACGTACTTCCTCTAGGGAGACAGCCGTAATACTTTTCCCTTGCTAAGGGATGATCTGTAGTATTACTTATTATATGTAGCATTTATTATTAGTATTTATTATTGTAGTACAGAAATTAGTATTTATTACTGTAGTATTTATTATTGTAGTAGTTATTCTGTAGTATTTACTTCCGTTGGCATGATGAAATTGACGGCAGCCGCAATATGTTGTGCAAAATTGCACAATAATCGCGGCTTACAGCGACACTTGGCATTTAGAATACAATTTTATTTAAAAGATTTTCACTTCTGAAACTACTCTACATTTTAAACATCAGTTCCAAATTATAGTACATTACATAAGTCCTGGCGAAATAATAGCTTGCGTTTCTAAATGAGATGACGTTTAAACTGCTCATTAACATGCAATGATCTCAAAAGAACTGCAAGGTCTTTCTGATTGGTTGCTTACTAGCAAATTATATACAAACACGAGAGTGGATAAATGTCTTAAAACTTGTTTTTCTTCTTATCTGCGGTGCACTCTGGAATAAGCTTTCTCGAGGAATCTCGAGTTTTCTTTGGCAATGTAGGACGCTAAAAGAGGGTGTTTTAGAAGTTCTGATGATGAACGTTTCTGTTCTCTCAACGTAGAGGTTTCAAATGGCTCCGTCAGTAAAGTTTCATTTGGTGAATTCGATATCTCGGAGAGAATGGATACTTCTGATTTTAAAAGTTCTTCTGCAGGAAAAATTGCAACAGATGAAATATCGAGTCTTTCGTTTGAAAACATATCTCACGTTGAAGGAGCATTTTCAGGAAAGAAAAACGTCGTTAAATTGTCTTCTGGTCACGAGTTTTGTTCTGAATAGATTTCCGCAGGAAATGAAACGTGAAGTGCTTCGATTGAAGTTATAACTGATGAAGAACCATTTTCAGGAAAAAATGTTGTTAAATTGGCTTCTGAAGAGAAAACCATAAATGAAACTTCAAATTTTTCCACCGAAAATATATCTGACGTTGAAGAATCTAATTCGGAGAGCTATAGCGTTTCCCATTCAAACGGGCAGAGAAAGTTTTGAACACCTGGATTACGAAATAGAGGTAACGGAAATTGGGGTATGTTAATTTCATTTTAGATGTTATTTCAGTTTTTAACCTTTACGTTGAGTTTCAGTCGGGTCATATTTGCATTGTAATTAAGCTAAAATTTTTCGGTATTTTTCTATCTTTTTGCATTCTGTCTTTTAAGCAGATCTAAATTAGACTTAAGATGGTTGTATGTTCCCCTGTTCTTAACCCTTAAAAATAAGGCCATTACATTACATACGTTATTTGGTATTTACGTATTATCGCAATCACATTAGTAGATATTGTCAAATTTTCGGAAATCGCCAAACTCTAGCAACCATGCGCATAATAGTTCTTTAGGTGATCCTATCCACTCTTAAGTTGCAATCTAAAAATTCACCGAATTATTTTTGCTTTTGCAAAAAATCCCCAAAATGCGCCAAGGTGTTCCGCTATTGCTTACCTCTAATGTTTCCGCTAAGTACCTGTTATTTAAAGTACTTAAAACTTGCAAATTCTGAAATCCGTAAGTTCAGCAGTATTAAGTCTTGCTTAACATTCTGCATTGAAACACAGGTCAAAATTAAAACTCATTTTGCCCTTGTTTCATCTCTTACAGTGTCTACGGAGTGTTAAAAACCTCAAAGTTGTTAAATACATCTGCCGGAGCTTTCGTAAAGTTGAAATTACCAGATTTTGTATTGGAATGCTGGAACTTAAAATGCGAACTTTAAACTCAACTCTTTGGTTTCATTAGCTCGTTATACATGAAAGCCGAATTCTTTTCCGTTCATGCTCATTTTAAATTTAAGTTGTAAGCGAAGCATGTTAACGTTCGTAAAATCGGCGGAAGCAATTCAGAATATTGCTCGTCTTCGTTCCCAGATAAAGTATGTTCGAGACATTAGTTTAACCCTACCGAAAAACGTCGCATTCAGTTAGTTTTCATGCACGAAATTGGTATTCTACACTTTAAGCTGTCTGAACTTTTAATATTTATTATTAATTTAATGCTAAAAATAAGTATTAATTAAAAGTAAACTCGTTATCCCAATAAACTTAATCCAGTGGTATACACACTGTAGGTAGTACGTGCATTACCGAAAGAAGTCCGTGTGCTAATTATTACGCTGATGTTAGGCTTTTAAAGGAAGAACATAAAAGCATCGCAAGTTAAGCTTCTAAAATTAATGTGCTTTACGAAACCACACTAACGCACTGAAGTATGAAACTAGATATATCAGTAATGGAAATCTACTATTTCAACGGATTTAATTTCAATAGTTGAGTGTTTTCTACTTGTCTTTCTACTGGGAAAAAGTCTTTGAAGACATAACCTCTCGATAGCGTATACAAAATCAAATCTACACGAATTCAGGTTTTAAAAAATGAGCTAATTAAAACGTACACTTGTGTTAAGGATATTTTATGTTCACGTCAAAAAGGCGCGAATTGGCTTCTTTTAGATGGCAAGCTGAGCCAAGCGTAGGTATAACAACTAGCTGCAAAGAACCTTTATGCAAAGAAGGAAAGGCTCCATAGACGTAATGTAAACCACTTTGTCTGCAACGCCGCTACAAAGAAAAAGGAACATTCGCCAAGGGATTTGGCGACGGAATCTGTTGGCGAGAATTTCCCCTCTGTGATAGCCGGTTCTTTGGTACCTAGCCGACATTTTCCCTCTCCGCGACGTGTATAGGAAATTGAGGAACACGGGTTAAGATGAATCGTTCTTTGACTTGTCGCGATAATTTAAACTTGGAAATGATGAAATATTAGGTGAAGTTTCACTTTCACTGGCTGTTGAACTTCCATTGTCCATATCGCTACTTGAAACCAAAGAACCTATTCTTTGTTTAAACTCTCGCTAAACGTAACGGTAGAACCTGTTCAAACCAACTTCGACATTCAGTTTCGAGCTTTGGCGCTTTTTGGCGACAGATATTTCACGCATTCGCAGTTGTTTCCCTTTTTGTTGGAAGGAAGCCACTTCTGCTTCTGCGAAGTTTTCCTTCTTAACAGTACATATTCTTTGCTAGCTGTTCATTCATTGTCTGCTATTTTCTGTACCCAGTGTATCCTGTATGTTCTGTGTGTTGCGTCGTGCAATAATTGTGATTCAGTATGTAACGTAATGTCTGCCGCCTTCTTATCCTCCGGTTTTAAGTAATAACTTGTTGTCTAAACTACTTGTCTTCAGTTCTTGATTTATGGAGAGGCGTAATACACGAAAGTTGAATAGTGTGTTAAGTTTTCTTGCTGTGACATAATTTCCAACTGCATATATCTCTTTCGGATGAGCTACAGCTGCAAAGTAACTGATTTTCTTCTTGTTTCTGCGTTTTTGAACCGCTTAAAACTGCATTTTTAACGTAATGAAAGTTTGAGTAAACTGAATTAATTTGTTCTTATTTCAGTTGATTCATAACAACGGAGGAATGTTATGCGATAACTATCTTACCAGTGAAGAATGATATTGATGTCATCTATTTTTAATAGGTATTTTATTAAATGATTCTGAAGTACGTTGGGAGTGAATCGTACTGTCACCTTGTTCAGTGCCAGAGGCTCTAAGCAGCAACAAACGCAGTCTTGAACTCGTTGCCACGATAAATTTCTTGAACTTGTTCTGGTTAGGTTCAGACTAGTGGAATTAAATTCAACACTTCTAGTGCGCAGTACCATATTCTTTTGCACGAGTACTTGTAGATGTTTACTTGTTTAAATAACGAAATGTTAAAATAATCGCATGCTATTGGCACGTGAGTGAATTTATTAAAATTGAATTCAAAGCTATTAGCTGCATACTTCAAAATGCTCTAGAGAAAGTCGCTTTAGAACATGTACCCATGCCGAAGCGGAACCAAAGTAGCGTCCTTCAGAACAGCGATGTGTTCTCGATTAGGTATTGCGGCTAATATTCCATAAACGGGGTAAGTTGGCGCCAAATTATTTTGACTTTCAAAATTTGGCTAATTTTTTGACGGCAATGAAAGCACTAAGATGTGATTTTGAAACGTAAACAGAATAGTAAAATGAGATAAAATACCAAATGAGTAAGATAAAACCCAACAGCTTTGCAAGTACAAACAGTCCTATCTATGTTATTCATCATAAAATATTAGAATGAACAATTCTTGCAAATAATTGAGTAAATAAATATATACACTTATCAGATTAGAGCATCACGAATTGAGTTTTAAATGTAACAGAATAACAAATTTTTGTTTACAGTGGTGAACAGCGTTTACTATGTGCAAACAGATGCAATTGAAATTGATTAAAAAATGATTAGAAATTGATTAAATGATAAAACAACATCGCGGAATTCAATGGACTAAGCATCTTTCGTTCAAAACTTTAAATATTCCACATCATTTGATTACCACATGCAAAAAAAAATTAAATTTAATATTAAACATACATATATATATTAAACAGTAAAACTTTTAAAAACAAACACACTATTTCAAAATTAAATTAAAAAAATCTTTTGGCTACGCTAAATTTGCACTCTTACAATTACCTAAATAAAGCTCTAGGTTTGCCACAGTAAAACGTACAGCCAACCAAATCAAAATCGCGCCAAATAAAAAACCCTTGTCAAGTTTGGCGCTCACCCCGATTACGGAATATTAACGGGTATTGCTAACGAGTCTGTTGGCATGTTCGCAGTTAATACTGAACAAATTTTGATCTTAATTCTTTTTTATTTCGTTCCTTCTCTTAATATTAAGCTTAAAAAATTTTTTCAGAAATGCGGGTCTTAAAACTTGGATTAATGGTCTTTTGCCTTTTGTATAATTATCGTAAATATTGCAATTTTTTTCTCCAATGGCGGACATTTGCCTATAACGGCATTGGTCTCTCCTGAGGCCAGAGGTGGTGGCTATTTTGTCGCGGAGACACCTAATAGGCGGCCACCGCTATTTCCCGTGAAGGAACAGCCAAAAAATCCATGCTTTCTCCGGGATTCGATCCCGAGCCCTCCGGTATCGCAGCCGGCTCCTCTAACCACTATACCTCCTGGGCGGCAATTTCAATTTGTTCTTTTATTCAAGTTTCAGCTACGGATGACTCGCCAGCTTCAGCCTTGGTGCTTTTTGTGAGTATTACTTATCCTCCATGCACTTATAGCTGAATAGGAGAAGTTATTTTGACAATTTTTCTTTTTAACCAAAATTGTTAATGTTCGCAAGTTTTCTCGTTCCGGATCTTTTCCCTTTGTAGGACAACACAGGTTAAACACTTCAGAAACCTTCTCGCCGTAGCTTCGTACTTCCAGCAAGTAAACTTTCTTAAGCCTTACCCGACCGTTTAAGTTTCGTAAACCTAAAATCTTGGATTGTTTCAATAAATGGACAAAATAAAATGACTCAATTTAACAATTTTTATTGGCATTACGTCTTTAACGTAAAATTTTACGAGATGAGAACACGTTGAGTTTAAATGTATCTAATATTCAACGTTGATGTATATAATTTTTGCGCTGTTTGTTTGGCGTGTGTTTGTGATACAAAGGCAGAGATCCTTCGTTCGTTTTTGTCTGGTAATGTATTGTATAGGCGTTTTCGTGGCTTTCTTCATGTGTAATGTGTATACGAACCAGTTTCCCTTAGAAATTTCTCCACGAAGGCATCCCTCCCTATAGGCACATAGCCCTCGAGGCTTTGCTTGTGGGGTAACACAATAAGATGTCATTCACAATAACGTATCACAATCAGCTGGTAATTCACTTGTTTCTAGAACTTCTCATGAAATATTTTTCTGTAGATGTTGTGCATAGAAGTCCCTTAGAAAATCTTGAGTATATAATCGTGCATTAATCTTTTCGAAAGAATTTTCTTCCTTAGGTTCCTGAACTCGAATTATATGAAAATATTAAGTTATTCGTGGAATTTTAAATTAAATGACGTCAGAACGAGCCAAAATAGCAGTTCGTTAGTAACATAACAAAACTTAAGTCTCTAAATTCAAACGTTTTTCAAAGTAGGTTTGTGAAATTGAATTTCGTATCGTAACCTGTGTTAAGGATATTTTATGGTCACGCCAAAAAGGCGCTAATTGGCTTCTTTTAGATGGCAAGCTGAGCCAAGCGTAGCTATAAGAACTAGCTGTTCATTCATTGTCTGCTGTTTTCTGTACCCAGTGTCTCCTGTATGTTCTGTGTGTTGTGCTGTGCAATAAATGTGATTTAATATGTAACGTGATGTCTGCCGCCTTCTCATTCTCCGGTTTTGAGTAACATTTTTGGTGTCAGGAGTGGGGTACTGCCCGTGTTTTTAAGCAAGAATTTATGAAGAAAAGCTCTGGAGTAACGCGTTGTAAAGTTGTTGGGAACTTGGAGGTGAAGGCGGTGAACTGTTTCAGGTGAGTGGGTTAGTTTCGTTTCAATTTTGTTGGTTGTTGAAATGGTGTATTGTGTTGTAGAATTGTGTGAATAGATTAGGGAGATGTTAGGATTTGAACTAGTATGAAGAGTAGGTGTGTATTTGTAGTTAGTGACTTAGAATATTCTTGTATGTATTATGTATTTAAGTAGTTGTTTAATGTATATGTTGCATATTAAATTGGAAGTGTTATTTTGAATAGTAGCATTGTACGTCATAAATTAAGTGAGAATGGAGGGGTTGGAAAAATGAAGCGTAGCTGCTACTACAAAATTTTTGAACAGTATTGAGGAAATATTTAAGGATTTAAGTACTATTGATTTAGATACACTATATGAAAAACTGCAGTTAATTATTGAAAAGGAGAGTGCACTTAATGAGTTAAACTTGGGTATAGAAGCTTAATATACTCACCAGTAGGTTTGGTAATGCCAATACCTTAATACAAACTCGCATGAACAATTTATTAAAAATTCCTGTGGTTCATAATTCTCAAGACATAGTTTGAGAAAATTTTTCAATAAAATTGAGGGACAGATCAGAAATTTAGAATGTTTAGGCATAAAAACTGAAACATTTGGTAATTTGTGAATGCCAATAACTTTCGACAGAATCCAAAAGACCTTCTCTTGAAATTTAATAGAAAATGGCAGTGACTTTGCTTTCCATGAATTACTTAAGTTTCTAGAAGGTGAAATTCAGTCTAGGAAAAGAACATATTTAGTTCGAACGAAACCGGATTCACCTAAAATTAAAACACTTTTAATAGAGGAGACAGAAATAATTTAAGAAAATCTAATTATGATAAAAGATACGCAGATCATGGAAGGCCAACGAGAAGTTATGCTACCATATTGCATTTGAATGCAAGTATTGTAAAAGTAAATATCGTAATTATTTGTTGTGTACTGAGAATGTTGTCAATAAAACTGAAAGGCAAAATCCAATTGATGTAAGTGTAGGCGAGCCAGAAAACAACGCTGTCATTATGCAATGTAATTCTACAGTATCTAAAACCAGTACATTGTTATGATTAACATGTTCAGTTATTGCGAATTCAGTAAATCAGTCAACTATTTCAAAAACTGAGCGTGCTTTGTTAGATAATGGATCGGAACGGTCATGGTGTACCAAACATTTAGCTAATTCCTTAAAACTAAAACCTATCAGAAAGGAGAGATTATCAGTTTATTCTTTTGGTTTATCTAAAGCAACTGAAAAGTTATACTATGTAGTTAAACTAAAATTAACAAGTAGATATAGTTCAGATAAATTTATTGAAATCGAAGCAGTAGTTATAGATACAATTACGGCGGCGCCAATTGCAGTGCCAAGTGATAAAATTCAGAATATTTTGAAAAGTCAGTATTACTTTAGCTGATGGAAAATAAAAATGATCAGTCGGTAACTGTATTAATAGGAGATGTGTTTTGGAATACTATTGAATGTTCTGAGTTTCGGAAATTAAGTAAAACTCTTAACTGCATACCGACAATTTTCGGATTCACTTTGCAGGGAATTCAGTAGTCGTGTTATAACTCTAGTTGTGTAAATATAGTATCTTCTAACCTGAGTATAGCAACAGATATTCAAGTTTTAATTCCGAATTTTGCCCAAAAGGCACTCCCTTTGTCAGGACTTAGTGTTCTGTGTATCCATTTTGGAAACATGGTAAATTCTGTAAAGGGTTCTTATCCTCAAGTTCTAAGTCCTGAACTGGAACAGGGAGCGGAAGGTACGCTATGTTCTGATGTAACTGCTGGGCTGGATAATAACTGCACGTGAAGGGATTTGAGATCCTCTTTTATTCAATCACTATTAAATACAAACCTCCCAATTCGGGAGAGATACAGAAAGTAAAAGACCACACTTTGGTCGAACTTAACAATCAAATAAATTTAAATACTAAACCTAAAATAGAAATTAATTTAAACTTTGCTTCGCAGAGCAATTCGCGGAAGTTGGCCTCTATCTAAAAGGGTGAGTAGCAAGGTACACTAAATACTACCGCACTTTAATTTGTTTTACAATGCAATCACGTAGTAAGCACTATGCCTTATAAATTTAAACTGCTAGCTGGTCAGACGAACGTTGAGCGGCGTGACCGTGATCTGAGTCTGAGCTCTCACACACCGAGAGGTTTCTACCTCTGGCTTAAATAGTACTTGGCCGTACTTCAAAATTAGCATAAGCTAAAAACGCGCGCTTCTTCTGACAGGAAGTTGAAGCAGAGAGGAGATAGAAAAGATTTAAATTAAAATAAAACTTGGTTAGTTTAACTAAAACCTTACAAAAGATAGGGATGAACTATCTGTTAATGACAAGTGTTTAATAGAACAATTCGAAAGTGATCTGAAGTTCACTGATGGTAGATATGAAATTAAATTGTTATGGAAAACATTGCCTTCTGAATTAGAAAATAATTTTTCCACTGCTAGAAGGAGGTTTGACGATTTACGAAACTGTTTTGAAAAGGATCATGTATACTAGCCAGTTCCCTTAGAAAGTCATCCACAAAGGCATCCCTCCGCTTAGGCAGACAGCCTTCGATGTTTTTAAGTGTTTTCATTATACTCGCATCAAATACAAACGCACGTGTGCCATGTATTAGATTAGCTTTAATTTTATTTATGCAAAAGACACTTTACTTTTGTTAAACTAAAGCTAATAAAGTCAATAAATTTAGTTGCCTGTATTCCTTTCTATTCAGTAAAAGTGGACTTTATTTCTTTTAGCGGCTATGTGAACATGAATTCCATTGCTTTAATTCAGAAAAATGAGTTGTATTCAGGCAAGTAAGATTTAGTTTAAATTCATCGAAAATGTGTACTGTTTATAATAACCGAAAATTAGTGTGGAAACTTGAAATAACAGCAAAAACGCTAATCTGGAAGTTCAAGCGGTTGCTTATGAAATATTTACAAATGGGGAAGTGTTATCGTCAATTAAATGTAATAAAATTCTCACAGCAATTCGATTGAAATGTTTAGGTATTGGACAAATATATTTAATGTGGAGAAAATAACTAGCAATTTTTTATCGTGGGCACATTTCACTTTCTCAGCCACTCTCATGAGGATTTCCTGGGCCGTGGCCGAGCGGTAAAATCGCTGAACAGGAAGTTTCGACTTGGGTTCGGTTCCAGGCGAACGGGCCGGCTGCATGTGCGTTTTCGCTGTGTTCTCCGTGTGTAACGTGTATATGGGCCACTTTACCTCAGAAAATCCTCCACGAAGACATCGCTTTCCTCAGGCAGGTATGGTAGCCTTAGTGAATTTTGCCGTAATCTCAATAAACGAAACATCCTGATGATGCTTTCAAAACCTTTCCCAATTGCATATCTAACTAATTTGACTGCATCCTGTGAAGAATGCTAGTATAGTCGGTCATTGCTTTTTATACTGGAAGGCGTAACCTTTCCCAGCGTAAACCTTTCCCAGCATGTCTCTTACATAAAATATGTGATCCTGAAACTTCAAATTGCGCAATTTGGGAAAGGATTTTGAAAGATACACCAACAGTTAGAAGCGGCTCACAGCGTATTGACTTGTTTATTCGAAATTGTTTCCTACTCGGATATGTTAGAAACCTTTCATTAAGGCTTCCCTCTCGCAAGCAGCTAGTTCTTGTATACTTTGCCACAAACTAATCTCTCTTGATTCATCCCAATATGTACCCTTACGGGTTCAGTACCTGAACTGGTAATCACGATTATTTGACTCGCAGAATTTAAGGATTCCGGTATTTCAAATTAACAGTAACCCCAGTTATTTCGGATTATTGAGTTCTAGTGTGTATTCAGCTTGCAATTTCAACTCACTAACTTGCGTTTAACTTCCAGATCCTGCGCTTCGAAGTAGGACGCGGGTGAATACTTCGAGCGGATTGCCAAATGCTGTACAGTCCAGTAAGGAGGCGATTTCCTGTTCCGGTCATCTTGATCGACGCCAAAGTAAGTATTCCCGAGAAATTTAAATCGTTAAGTATTTTCCAGTTTAGCAACTTTAAAGAAAACTTAATTCATTGCGAGTACTCTAGTATTTCAGCCGGAGCATATCAGAGCCCTAAGTCAGATGGTTCCAGCACTTCTTTTCCGTAAGTAAACTTCAATTTCTGAAGACTAATTTTATTTTAATCCATTAATTTTCAAATTTTTTGTCTGAATTTACATGTATTTTTGGGTGTCTACATTGACATAGACTGGAAATTGGAATATAAATGGAATATTGTTTTGCCATGATCCCCACCGGAAAATAAAATTCACGTTAACAATAACTAGTTAGTATGTATATTCTGAAACCATTGGAGAACACGGCAATACACAGGAGTTGGAAATGGTGTACATAATGACATACCGCGTTTGGAAAATGCCGAAATCTTGAAACTCTCAAATTTTTAACTCTTGTCACAAATACCTTCCAGCTCACTCATTTAACAACTACTCGTGCAAAAACTTAAGGTTCAAATAGCAATGTGAAAAAGTAACCAATGTTGCCAACGTAATGAAAGTTACAGAATTTTCGCTACTAGGACAAATCCCCTAATGGCTATCATGGCAGTTAATAATAAATGTACCTTAAAAATCTGAGCTTCTGAATGTAAGAATTTTCGCTAGGACAAATCCCCTAATGGCTATCATGGCAGTTAATAATAAATGTACCTTAAAAATCTGAGCTTCTGAATGTGAGCCTGTCTTTCCCTCGGATATAAACCTTGGACAGAGGTTGGGGCTTTTAAGGAAGGAAAAGCCCCCGCTCACATGCCAAAGGCTTATTCTCCAGGAAGTATGACGGTGAACAAATTTTTCATTCACAAAGAGGCCCAGCAGCTGCCGGGCGGTAAAGACGCTGAACACTAGTAGTTCGGTCCGAGGTTCGAATCCCGCGAACAGGCTCACTGCATGGCGTTTTCGTGGTTTTCCTCATGCGTAACGTGTATACGAGCCAGTTTCCCTTAGAAAGTCCTCCACGAAGGCATCCCTCCCTTTAGGCAGATAGCCCTCGTGTGCTTTGACGTAATTGAATAACCTAACCTAACCTTTCACAAAAAGACAAAGTGGTGCCCTGATCAGACACGTGCTACGCTAGTGACTTCCTACAGCAGATCTCCTGCAGGTTTTTTTTTAACAGTGTAACCAAACGCGAAGTTCGCTTTTGTCCCCTTGTGCATAGGAGTCTTACGTTTACTATCACGTCGTTATCGAATCTTATGCAGAGATTTCCGCTTGACCGCTAGAATTATTTTGACGGGGCATAGCGAGCAGAAACTCCTTTTCTTCCCTCTGTTTCCAAAGCTACATTTTTTGGTTAAAATTTTCTTTCGATAGCCAAGTACTGTTTCTAGAATTTACTATTCTCCTTACCGGCGCTTTAATCGGTTTTATATTTTTTCGTTTGCCTCTTGCAAGTAAGAGTAGATTTTATATTTATCATTCCTTTAAAAAAAACACAGTATGCATATAACCGGGACTTAAAATCTGATCGAGATCAGCTGAACTACTTTCCAACTTCTGACTGGAAATGTAATTCCAGTCGGAGCCCCAAATGAGGTGAGGTCCAATAATTTATTTTTTATTTAATTTGTAATTTCTATTTAAATCTTTGCATTTCTTTTTATTTTGATTTAATTATTTTAATTTTTAGTCATTAGTCCAAAGGGCCTTTGTCCCTGAAGGACTACTGTTTTCGTTTGCGATTTTGAGTAATCACTCTAAATGTCCGTTTCACTTTTCAAATTGTTGCCACCAAATACTACCGCCCTGCATTATATTTGAAGACATTAAATAACGAAGAATCTGCATAATTGTTATGTATGGTTCTCACATTGTTATAAAACGACGGTACCTTGAGCCATCCAATTTTGAATGACGTAATCCTACTGCGAAAATGGGCGTCTGGAAGCCCAAACTTGAAATTTGGAATTTTTCTTATCGATTTCGTATTTTGTAAAACTTTACAAATTTTTTTAGCAAAGTCAGATTTCGAAGCGAGCAATGGCAACGTTGTCCAGAAAAAACATTTTTATCTCCAGCGCATGAGACCGTGTATCTGAAATTTTAAAGATAAGCTCAATTTAAAATTATTTTGCGATATTGTTCTTGAAGGTTCTTCTTAGGTTTAAGTGCGAAGAACATGATAATAGAGGTAATACACAAAATGTTAAACGCCTCTTCAGACGTAATTTAAAATCTGAAACCTTCCAGATTTTTTTCCTGACAATTTTCCATATGGCTCCCCCACTTGTCATTTTAAAAATTAAGCCCTGTTTGTATGAGAACCAAATTGAGAAAATTTTTCGAAGACATTCCATTAACTTTTAAAACATTGAACAGTCAAAATTTCATTAGCAAACGCAGAACAAGCGTTGGTAGTTTGCTTAAAAAATATCGCTACACAGGATATTTACCTATTTCGTACTTACGTAAAATCCCGTTGACCATTTTTGCCTATTAAGCAAAAGACGCCAAACTACGCGATGTTTCGCCAAAAATGGAAAAGTCCTCTTCAAACATGCTGGGTTTAGTGTAACCTTGATTTCACGCGTTGGTTATTTTTGAGTAAAGATTCCTTTTTCCCCCTCTATCACACATCTTCGGAAAAAAAATTGATTAAAATTTGGGACCTGCGTACTGTAGAAGAGCATGCTGTTGAATATTTCCATAGTCATGGAATCTTGCCTCAAAAAGTGAGTTAATAGCCACGATATGGCTATATTATGGAAAAAAATAATGGGAATTTTTAATGAAAAATTAAATATAAATAAATGATGATATAATAAGCTTGGAAGAAAAATGAGAATTGAACTTTTCTTGTATTCAGTAAATAGGTTTTTGAGTTTGGCGCAACTGGCGCTGTTTCTTGTGATCGACGGAATTTTCCGCAAGTATCATCTATTTTTTAAACTATATTCATTGCAATTGCAGAAATGTCTTACCGAAACATTTTATGTTTTAAATCTATTTGATAACTCCTTCTATCCAGACTATAAAGCCTTTTGTATTGTCAGAAGAGGTATAATATTCTACTACTCTTGAACAGCTTTTCAAAATCTAAGGAAGTTGTAGGTCGACGTTTGGACAACCTGCTTTCTAGAAGTCCAAAAGCACAAAAATACATTGGTGATAGATCAGGAGAGTTAGTAGGGTATGGCCTTGATATTCGCTTCTTGTTCCATTTATTTCCCAGGAAATTAACGTTGGATCTTAACGTGTCCCTGCTTGCTTTGTCTTGATGCAATTCTGCTGATTAATCACATTGTGTTTAAATAGAAGTTATTTCACATTTGAAAATTGCTTATAAAATGTTTTTGATAGCATGTGGCATGTGGTATTGGCACTTTTCTCCACTCTTTGTTTTTAATTTGCTTTTGTTTAAGGTGAAAATAAGATATTTGTCGGAACAACAGCAACGTTTTTGTACATTTAAAACAGCCGTCAGTTTGAAATTGTTGATTGGCAGGATTTCCGAAGACATTACTGCAAATTTAAGTGTGCTATTAATATGTGTGCTTGTCGCAAAATCCAGTTGGTGTGCAATTCAAAAATCTTTAAATAGCACTAATAAGTGAGCATAATTTTATCACATGGTTTGCAAATTTATTTTCTTAATTCTAATAATATTTAAACTGCTTAATTCTTTGTATTACGATTCTTAACTGATTGGCGATTGATTCTATAAAGTAGCTTGTTGATTATATTAACTTGATTTTTTAGATATGGAAAAATAAACATTATGTTAATTTAAGCACACAGAAACGTTGCTGTGATGCCAGCAAAGATCTTATTTTCAGTTTAACGAGCGCCTAGTAGGCAATGTGCAGATTAGCGAATGCTTAGTAGGTAATGTGCAAAGTGTAGGGAGAGGGAAAGGAAATGATGGAAACAAACTTTTCAACTTTAACGATAAGGAAGCTGTTAATGTGCACATTACCCAGGTAACGTGCAGAAAACTTCATTTCGCACTTTAACGGACCAAATCAGTTACTCTACGGGTTAGTTAGGTAATGTGCACGTTAACGAGTTTCGCACTTCAGTGGTAACGGTGACACGGTTTTACGGATTTTAAGCCCTAGGAAAAGAATTCTGTTCATAGGTATTCGACCCAGAACCTTTATTGAAAGAAATTATAATCGTTTAATGCATTTGATTTTAGAGTTGCAGAGTTCTAGCAAGTAAAAGTTTACATGTAAAATATTTAGTTCTTAATTTCATCTAAGACGTGTTTCCTGTACGTTTATGTTCTAAGGTGGGTTCATACGGAAAATTCAGCATGCTCAATTATGTTAACACAGATGATGTTCTGTCAAGTGTGAAACATTAATTTCAATTTAATCAAAAATATAGGAATGATTTGAATACAGTTAATTATGTCTAAATATCCGTATCTCTTCTGAACAAAGTTTTACATCAATTCAAACGAATAAAGCCTAAATCAAGTTTTAAAGTTAACTATCCCGAACTACTAGGCGTAAAATGCAAAATTAGTTTGCTGACACGACTGAAAAGCTAATAGCATAAAAGTTCGATGCAATTACTAATAAACAACCAATACGACTCTATTTAAAATTTACATTAGAGAAGTGTGTTATTAACTATAAAAACTTCCATAGAGTATTTAATCGAATACGTGCAGAAAAGTTAATTTAGGTAGAAAAATGTTTCAATAGACGATACAGAAGGGCAGAAGACAGTTGCTTTTTGACTCCACGAAATTAGTGCTGAAATTTGGAGGGTGAGAATCTGTAGATTTCGTTAATGAACAATGTACTTAATGTGGCATGAAGGGTATGTAAGAATTTCATTCATGGCACACCAACTCTAGAATACAACCAGTTGTCAATATAGAGAGGCTGTTGGCACGTTTTTTAGACTATTCTCCTTTGCTGTCAAATCTTATCGTTGGGAATTTTTTTCAAAATTCAACTATATTTTTGAAAGCATAACGTACCGTCCGATACTTGAGTTTTGTTTTCGTGCAAAATGTAGCTGTTAAAGAAGCAAAGATAAAAGGCTGTATTTGCATTGTCTCCGAAGAAAGTTCTTATTTAGTTACTAAAAGATGTTGCGAAAGCCATGGTTTTTCGGTATCCATGGCTAATATAGGTAATGTTGTGAAAAGCAAAGGAAATTACTAAAAGATGTTGCGAAAGCCATGGTTTTTCGGTATCCATGGCTAATATAGGTAATGTTGTGAAAAGCAAAGGAAAAAACGTCAAAATTAAACTTCAAGTGGAAAAATTGTTCCAAATACGTATCCCAGAAAAACACGGAATGTTTCGGATGTTGCAAAAGTAAGATCTTTAACGGTAAAAGGTAATCCACAAATTAAAGGACAGTTGTAAAGTCATTAAAATGCTCAGCATTAACTGTAAACAAAGTGATTAATGCTGATTTGAATCTTAAAAGGAGGAAAACATAATGTGCATACAACTGAATGCGTAATTATAACTGAAATGACTTTCTGTATCTGTAATCTGTTTTTAAATCAC